>OVBJ01000681.1:0-45155 GCA_900406535.1 Noccaea bulbosa | reverse complement strand
TTTGCCAAAGATCAATTAAAGATCCACCTTGTAATATGTATTTTGTACCGAGGCACAAATAATTAACAAAAAGGTTACAAAAAAAGAAGACACAATGATCAATCACTTTGATCACAAAAGGTCGACAGTAATTACTTTTCACGATTATAACAATGACGAAAAAGAAGAGGTGTCAAATCTGTGAGATTCATCAACTGTAGAGAGTAGCGTCAATTTTGGATTTGCTGCAATGAGATTTTTTTATACACAAAATGTAACAAATAATGCTTGCAAGGAATAGTCTTTAAGCTTCCTCTTCTCATGTTGATACAGTCGCTTCCAATAACGTTGGCCGGCCTAGACGCAGCAGTAGCTTGTAATCCTGAAGAATCACTAGCCAAACTTGAATAATTCGGAATAAATGTGCAAGCAATATCTCTGTATAACCGGAACAGTTTAATGGTGTGGCTAAAACCGAGTCAAAAGAACAGTGGCAAAACCGGATCATATATACCAGTGTAAGTTCACTAGTTAACAGATTTGGATCAGCAAGCCCACCAATGAACGATTGTTTCATAATAGAACTCAAAGTCTATTTTTACCTTTGGGAAGAACTACTTATCATCAACGTACAAATTAATTGACATAACTTTTTTTAAATCAACGATGCATAAGTTAATGTGAAGTTGTGAACCATGGGACAAACTCCATGCACGTAAATATTTTTAAGTATAAAAGACAAACTCCTCCCTACAAACTTTCTTTGCTGGTCCAGTGAGTTGTTAAAACTAATTGGCTTTTAAACAAAACTATTGGGCTTTTAGTAATAAAGATCCTGATGACATTTTTATTGTTTTGGACAAAACCCTAGTGAGAGTGGCGGAGCTAGCAAAAAAATTACCGGGGTCAAATTGAAATAAAACATATGTTCAATAAGCTACTTTTGTAATATTTCATCACATTTTTAATGTAAATTATAGGTAAAAAAAAAAAAAAAAAATTTAGAATCCACATGGGTCAAGTGACCACCGTGGTAGAGAGCTGGCTCTGCCACTACTGACCTCTTTTCTTCCACGCTGTTATGTCGATCTTTTAGCTTATCGTTGAGGTGAGGAATCATAAGAAGAAGAAGAAGACTATGAAGATTTCAGGAATCGGAAATACTCTCTAAGGTTCCGGCCAAGTCTCTATCGAAAACGCAAGCTACTTGCAAACGATGGTACGCTTTATTCAGAGATGAAAATTTCGTCAAAAAGAACCAAAAGAACCAAAATTTGGGTAAAGCAGCAAGGGAGTCGATGTTCCTGAGTAATTTTGAGGTTTACTCAATCAGCAAGGATCTCCATGGACTTCACAACAGAGGCGTTTATCCGTCTATCTTGTTTTCCGGTAAACTCAACAGTCTAAAGAATGATCCAGAAGAAAAAGATCTGAAAATATATAAAATCTTTCACTGCGACAGTTTGGTGTTATGCTCCTGATACGATCAATGGTTTTGGGTCTTTTTAGTGGTTGTCCTTCTATAATTGGATTAAGGTTTTGTTAGTTTTACTTATTAGTTTTGGCTTAGTCGGTTGTAAGAATCTATAAAAGGATTCTCAAAGCATCAATAATAATTAACTTCCAACAATTAACCTAATTCTCAAAAAGAGACTTGGGTTAAGAGGAATATAGCTTTTCAATCTCTCTTGTTCATGATAGATTATCAAGGTCCAATAACAAGAGCTAGGGCTAAGACTTTGGTTCATACCAATTTGGTATCAGAGCCCAACGATACGATGACAGACGCTGGCGCTATCACAGCACTTGGAGCACAGCTTGCGCTCCTCATGGAGCAGTTGCAACAGCTCGACAAGAAGATCGAAGCTCTTCAAGCTGACTCTGCGAGCCACAAAGCTGCTCTTGACGTGCTGACAGCTGCACATGAGAAAGAGCAAAGTCTTTCAAAAGAGAAACCTGCACAAGACGGCTCAGCTAAGGGCAAAGCGATCAAATTTACTACAGATGAGTCTTTGGATGACGATGTGCTAAGTGGAATCAAGCAAGGCAAGGAGATTGAAGTCGGACCACCAGGGGCAGGAACTAGTGGTACCCCAACCAAGACCTGTACAAACGTGCCTGCAACGGGTGGAGGTCTAAGGAAAATCGAGCATATTCATGCTTTCCCTGGAAGCGTCTGGCAGAATCAGTCTCGGCATCAGGAGCAAGTGCAGCGAGAAAAAGATGGTGGTGGTGATTGGCAGGTGAAGCCGATTGAAGTCGCAACAGTTGACGCTCCTCAGAGCTATTTCCAGGGTGATTCTCGAGCTCAAGAGGAACATACATGGACTGCAAAAGAAGATGCTCATGATGACAGAGACATTGAGCACGATAAGCTCATCGTTCCAGCACTAAAGATGGAGTTTCCACCTTATGATGGAACAACTAATGCAACTAAATGGTTACAAAAGTGTGAAGATTACTTTGAGGATCAACGAGTGTTCAGTGATGAAGCCCGAGTTCATCAAGCAGCCTTTGTCTTAACAGGGAGAGCATACCACTGGTATCATAATCTCAGACGTTTGGTAACGCAGAGACTAAGCTGGTTTGAGTTCAAAATTTTTTGCAAGAGCCGTTTTGGCAAAGCAGACTCGGTCAATCCCATAGGACAGTTGTCTAATCTTAGACACACAGGAACCATAGATGATTACTGTAGTCAGTTTGAGAAGTGTCTAGGACGGCAAACAAGACGTACATGAGAACAACAAATATGGCTATTTTGTGCAGGATTGACAGATAGTCTAAGAAAGGAGGTTGAGTATCTTCGCCCAGAGACAATCTTTAAAGCAATGGAATAAGCAAGGGACAATGAGTATAAGATAGACAATATATGACAACAGAGTGAGAACGTTTGGAGGTCATCTGGCTCCATCAAATAAATCTTTTGGAGGAGGTGAACAAGAAGAAGCAAAACAACCACCACCAAAGAAGTGTTTGAAGAAGTTGACCAGTGCAGAAATGGCAGATCGACGAGTACAAGGACTTTGCTTCAATTGTGATGAGCACTTCACGCGATACCATGTATGTACACCAAAGCTTTTTCACATAATGCTAGTCAGGGAGGGAGATAATCAAGAGGATGAGCCATTAGACGAGGAGGACTGGGTGGGAGCATAAAGGTGCTCGAAGCTAGAGTGGAGCTTGAGGACAAGCTCCTAGTCGAGCAGGGGAGTAATGATACGATCAATGGTTTTGGGTCTTTTTAGTGGTTTTCCTTTTATAATTGGATTAAGGTTTTGTTAGTTTTACTTATTAGTTTTGGTTTAGTCGGTTGTAAGAGTCTATAAAAGGATTCTCAAAGCATCAATAATAATTAACTTCCAACAATTAACCTAATTCTCAAAGAGAGACTTGGGTTAAGAGGAAGATAGCTTTTCAATCTCTCTTGTTCGCGATAGATTATCAAGGTCCAATAGCAAGAGCTAGGGCTAAGACTTTGGTTCATATCAGCTCCACTAAAAGAAACTTTAGACTTGTGATTTGGAACCCTTGTACAGGTCAAACGAGGGAGATCAAACCCAGAACTCGTTACCGGAGTGAAGATACATATGCTCTACGTAAACGACAGCAAATCTTGCCGTAGCTACAAAATCTTGAGGTGGTCCTATTGTGAAAAGGATAAGAGATGTATGACCTTAGCTCTGGTTCATGGCTTGATAAATCCACTCGTGACTACGACATATATTGCAATGGAATGTCTTTGAAAGGAAATACTTATTGGATTGCTGAAGACGAAGAAACCAGATATATATAATATAGTAGAGGAACACGTCTAGAAAGAGAAGACAGTGTTCTTGCATCACAAGTTAAAGACATGTCAGCATATACACTCAGAAGATTACTTCTGCAAAAACACCATAACAAGATTGTTGAACATACATCAAAATTTTAACCAAGAACAAGTCTTTACTGGTGCTGATTCAATACTAAACACTTCTTATTCTAGATGAAAAGTCAAGCTTTAATGGAAAATTCTTTATTTTAATACTTAGTTCAAGTAAGTATTATATATTTGAAAATACTTCAAATAGTAAGAATCTACATTGTTGGAGAAGATATGTATAAACGAGTTCACAAAGATATTACAAAGGGATCTCCTTTTAGTGTGCTATTTCTCCTCACTTATGTTCCAAGTTTGGTTCCATTCGAAACATAAATCCAGAAGGCAAAAGAATAGGAGGCTAGCTTAATGACTTTCTTGCGTTCTTCTTCTAAGTTTCTTTCTTTCTTTGTTGTTGTTTTGGTGATGATGTTTGTTCTTTTGAGTCAAAATCATTAGCTATATTAATGTTTTTTACAATAAATTGTTATCGTTTGCCAAAAGTTGCAAAATAACCTGTAAGCTTACAGGCAAATGGAAACAACCTCAAAAGCTTCATCTTCTCAAGCTGATACACTAGCCTCGGACAACGATTGCGGTCCAGACGCAGCCAGTAGCACGTAATCCTGAACAATATCAGTAACCAAACTTCAAAAACTCGGACTAAGTAATATTAGAAGAACATTTTAATGGTGAAATAAAACAGGATCAACATACCGGTTATCGGCAAAAAACGGATCATATACCAATACAGGGTCACTGGTTTAATAGATTTGGCAAGTTTATAATAATTGTTCTATTACCTGGACAATATACTGTGAGCAGAATTTGCCACAGAGAACAGCTCCTTCCATGGAAGCTAAGTACTTCTGTTTAGTGTAATCTCCAGCTAAGTAGAATCCTTTAATATGAGATCTCTGTAGCGGATGACATGGTTCACAGTTTGGTATTGCCTTATACTGGTGTAGCGGAAACGTAATAAAACCGATCGTTCGTTGATTCTCTAAATACCCGAACAAAAGGCCTCTTCTCTCAGAGTAATAGCTCACGAAGCTGCTAATCAAAAAGGAATTGAAAGCTGAAAGCTCTTAATTGTATTCAATAAGCGATGATCCTTTTTTCAAGCAATACTACTCCTTATAAACAAAATATAAATCCCTACTTTTAAGGTTCAAAGATATGCAAAACAGAAAAATGAAATAAAACCCCAACTTCCCCAAATATAGACAACAACGTAACGGTAACGAGACATGCGCTGGATCAGGTCTCTGGGGGTAAGAGAAGATTTGCCTCTGAATCTTGATCCTCATTGTCTCCCACAAAATGACTGTGGTGTTTGACATTGAAGACATTCGCCATCTTGATATGAGCAGGTAGCTCAAGGCGTATGCATTCGGGTTGATCCTCTCCAGAACTTTAATTGGACCAATCTTTCTTGATTTCAGCTTGTTGTACTCATGTAGTGGCATACGATCTTTAGTTAGGACCACCCACACCATGTTGCCTGGTTCAATCAAAACCTCACGCCTATGTTTGTCCACAACCTCCTTGTATTTTGTTGAATACTTCTCCAAAAATTGACCACCGCTTTTGAATGAATGTCTCTGAGAGAAGTGACAAAGTCAAATGCAGTTCCAAGTTGTCGTGTCTGATCGGGTAGCGTTGTCAATGCCAAAGGACCATGAGGTATTAGACCATAGACCACCTCGAATGGACAAAACCCCAAGCTTCTATTGTTGACATGATTATGTGCGAATTCGGCCTGAGCTAACTTCGACTCCCAAGACTTGATATTCTCGCCAACCAAACTTCTTAACATGTTTCCCAACGCTTGATTTGTGACCTCTGTTTGACCATATGTTTGTGGATGGTAAGCAGTGCTCATATCAAGACTAGTTCCCAACATCCTCCACAGGGATCTCCAAAAGTGACTCAGGAATCTAGTGTCACGATCAGACACAATCGATCTTGGCAATCAATGTACGCGATAGACTTCCCGAAAGAACAAATTAGCAACTGAGACTGCATTTGTGGTTTTTTTTGCAAGCTATGAAATGGGACATCTTCGAAAACCTGTCAACAACCACGAAAATGGAGTCATTACCCTTTTGCATCCTCGAAAATCTCAAGATGAAATCCATACTGACGCCTGTCCACGGTTGAGTTGGCACTGGCAATGGGAGATACAATCCGACGTTGGAAGCACGTCCCTTTGCCATTTGACAAGAACTACAACGTTCGACAAATCGCTATACATCTCGTCGCATTGTCGGCCAAAAATAAGATTGTGAGACCAGTTACAGTGTTCGATCTCGACCCACATGAACCTCCTTATGTAGCTCTTCTATGATTCGAAGCCGTAGGCTACTATCGGGCACACAGATCTGATTTCCTCGAAATAGGAACCCCTCTTGCAGCAAAAACTCCGACTTCAATCCTAGCTGCACATCACGAAGGATATAGGCGAAATAAGGATCTGTTATGTACAGATCTGCGAACACTGCAAAACCAGGGACTGTCGCGTGCATAGTAGAGACCAAACAATGCCGCTGACTCAAAGCATCAACTCCTTTATTTGACTTTCCTGATTGATGGCGAATAGCGAAGGTGAATTATTGCAGGAAAGCTATCCAAGTTTCACCTGGCTGTTGAGGTGCTTTAGCGCATCGTGATCTGTAAACAAGACAAACTCCTTGTGAAACAGATAATGCTTCCAATGCTTAATTTCCTGCACAATAGCATAGAATTCGATGTCATAAGTGTTGTATCTACTCCTTGCACCCGCTAATTTCTCACTGTAAAAAGCCACATGCCTGCTCTGTTGACTCAAAACTGCTCCAATCCCCAATTTTGATGCATCACTATGAAGCTCAAACGTGATAGGAAAAATCAGGTAAGACAAGTATTGGTGCAGAGGTGAGCTTATCTTTGATCAAAATGAACGTGCCCTCCTTCATACAATTTGTGATCGGTGACATGATAGTACTGAAATGTGGCACAAACCGGCGGTGAAACAACGCAAGCCCATGAAAACTGCGCACTTCTGTCACTGTTTTGGGTGCTGGCCACGATCTTATTGCCTCCACTTTACTCATGTCCATCGAGAGGCCATTGTCTGACACCACATAACCCATAAAAAGAACCTTAGCCACGCCAAACTCACACTTCTGTTTTGCCGCAAACAACAGCTCTTTACGCAAAACTTGGAAAATCTGTCAAAGATGATCCAAGTGCTCTCCCATCGATGCACTAAAGATGAGTATATCATTGAAGCACACCACTACAAAACGCCCAATGTATGGCCTCAATGCCTGATTCATAACTCGCATGATTTATTAGACAGTCCGAACGGCATAACCAACCACTCGAATAAACCCTCTCTCGTCTTAAAAGCTGTTTTCCACTCATCACCTGGACGAATTCGGATCCGATGATAACCACTCTTGAGATCGAGTTTTGAGAACGCAAACGCCTTCCCCACCTGATCCAATAAATCATCAAGTCGAGGAATTGGGAAACGATACCTCACTGTGATCTTGTTGATCACTCTATTGTCCACACACATGCGCCAACACCCATCCTTTTTCGGGATAAGGAGTGCTGGGACTGCACAGGGGATCAGGCTTTCGCGAACATGACCTCGAGCAACCAGTTCCTCCACTTGCCGTCGCAACTCTTCATGCTCCTTTGGACTCATCCGATAATGGGGTATATTTAGAAGAGATGCACCAGGAAGCAGCTCAATCTGATGCTGAATGTCCCTCAAAGGCGCTAAGCCTTCGGGTAATTCGGTTGGGAAGACATCACCAAACTCGTAGAGTAGTTCGCCTAACTCCTTAGACAAAGGTATTGTTGGTTTCTCCTTATTCTCCGAGGTTGGTACTAACAACCACGCACAACCCGACTCGGAGAACTCATGTTCAAATTTGGATTTCGAACACAGCAGCATCGGTGCTTGAGAAGCGGTAGCTGTGTCTTGGAGCTGTCGAAAACAGAATAATACGCTTATTATCAAACACAAAGCTGTGTGTGTTGCGTCGACCATCGTGCATAACACCCATAGGCGTAATGTCACAATATAACTTGTCTTTGTAGAACGCTCCAATGGAGAGAGACACCAAACAATGTTGTGTGACAGCAACCACATGCCCTGTTTTCAACCAAGTTAACTTGTATGGTGTTGGATGCACCTCTCGAGTCAAATTCAGTTTTCCACAAGCCTCCTCCGAAATCACATTACGTGAACTTCCATAATCGATAACAAATCGACACACTTTCCCCTTTACAGTACATGTGGACTGAAAAATATTGGTTCTCAGCCACGGCTCCTCAATCGACACCGGAGCAAGGAATACATGATGCAGCATCAACAATGTCCTTTGATCACTATGGTTGTGGTCTTCAAGAATGCCTTGCTCATCCACACCATCTTCTTGATCGAACAAGTCATTCGAGTCTCACTTGACCTCGTCAATGAGTAGACCACGCCGTGTCTGGTTTGGGCAAGCCGTTTGGCAGTGACCGGCCTCCCCACACGAGTGATACCGCCGTGTGTTAGGCCATGCAGAACGTCGGAGGTTCGGCTCCACAGTAACAGCTCCAGTCTGAGTCCTTGTCGTCGCCGACGCATCGACAATCTCCTTTCCACTACCTTGGACCACAATCGAATCAGACCCTAAGCCTCCTGAAACTCTGCTTCGTCCTCCCCCAGAATTCCAGTTTAAATATCCCGATCGAAATTGTTGTTCAAAGTCAACTGCATGCCTATGAGCTTCCCCAATAGTACCAGGATCAAACTGCGACATCGCCGTTTGGATTTGAGGACGCAAGCCCCCTATGAAACGAGACACCAACTGCATTTCATTATCAAGAATCTCATTGCGAGTCAGCATCAACGAGAAATCCTCAACATAATCATCTACAGTACTCGATCCCTGACGTAAATTTTGAAGACGAGTGAACATTGTCCGATCAAAATTGTACGACAAGAAAGTTGCTTTCAACAACTTCTGCAACTTCTCTCACAAACTGATCTTCTTCTTCCCAGCATGCGCTCTTGTTGCTTTGATCTGTAACCACCACAAAGCGGCTCTCCCCCGAAATTTTGTGGCCACCAAAGCAACTTTCCTTTCCTCTGGAACACGTTTGAACTCCATGGCTTCCTCCACAGCGAAAAGCCAGTCAAGAAGTTCTTCCCCTCGCACACCTCCACGGAACTCCGGCATCTCCACCTTGAACCCAGATTCCCATGGACGATCTTCCCGTTCCTGATACACATCACCCCCAACGTCACCACGGCGAGCTCTATTATCAGCAAAAGGGTTGATCTCCTCTTCCGACTCCTCATCAGACTCACGATGTGATCCATGATGTCGTTGCCCCCGGTGCTCCAGCAGAAATTCAGTAAACTCTTGAATCGAATTGTGGATAGTATCCTGAATGTTCTCCTGCATTGCTAGGAAAATTTGTCTCAGTTCCCTCCATTTGTTCACCGGTGTCTCAACACGCTGCGGTCTCGGCGCCATTGTTGATGACAATGAACAGTATGTTTGTCTTTGATACCAAACTGGTGTAATAGAAATGTAACAAAACCGATCGTTCGTTGATTCTCTGAATACCCGAACAAAAGGCCTCTTCTCTCAGATTAATAGCTCACGAAGCTGCTAATCAAAAAGGAATTGAAAGCTGAAAGCTCTTGATTGCATTCAATAAGTGATGATCCTTTTTACAAGCAATAGTACTCCTTATAAACAAAATGTAAATCCCAACTCTTAAGGTTCAAAGATATGCAAAACAGAAAAATGAAATAAAATCTCAACTTCCCCAAATATATGCAACAATGTAACGGTAACGAGAGATGCACTGCATCATATACACAGGCCCTACACTATGATTTTAAGAGACTTATGCAAAATAAAAAATATGGACCTCTTTATAAAATAACTTTTTTTTCCAACATGAATTACTTGAATAAAATAAAATATGGGCATTTTTTTTTTTTTTTTCGAAAATTATGGGCCTTTTGTGTGTTGTAGATAATTAATTAGTTAAAAAAATGAAGTTATATCCAATAACCCATAAAAGAAAAAAGGGCTTTTGGGCCCATGGCCATCGACCCGCCGTGCCTTAGAGTCGGGGCTGCGTATACACAGACGTGAGAGAAAGAGAGATATTGTGAGTCTCATTTGCAGCTAAATCAATGGGACATTCCAATCCAAGATTTGAGTTTTGGTATAAAAACGTATCTAGCCTTGGAGTTTTTACGACATGGTACTTGAGAATTGTAGCTTTGCTCTGATCAGGTGCGATCTCGTCAGGGAAGAGTCTCTGGAGTTCCTTCATCTTTGCATCCATAATATCAGAGTTGTTCCGTGATATCCATTCCTCTGCTGGTGCAAATACTAGCTCTAGCATCGACCGGTTAGAATCGTAATACTCCTACAGTTTAAGACAAAGAGTAATATTTTTAAAAATGCACACAAGTTTTGACTCTTATATATAGTAGAGAAACATAACTAACTTCACAAGAGTTGCATTCTTTACCTTACAAGTTAATGACATGTCAGCATATAGACATATACACTCAGAAGGTTGCTTCTGCAAACGAGAAAGAAAGAAAAACACAAGACAAGATTGTTGAAAATATTGTACAAGTTAACCAAGAACGAGCCATTACTGTTCTTGATTCATTTCTATGGTGGTTCAAGACTAAGTTTCTATTCTTTCTTGATGAAAAGTCAAAGTACAATATGAATAGATATGCTTTGAAACTGCTCTGATAAGAAATTGACATGCTAAAGAGTAAGTGATCATATGTGTTATGTAGTTTTCGATCAAACCTGCGATATTAGTTCACACTTCACAGCACTTACTTTAGACCCACATGTGATCTCACACCAAAAAGAAAGAAACATAAGAGGTATTGGTCTCACTAACAAATACCTCTCATGGCTTTTAAAACATAATGGGCTTTTAAAACAAAACTAATGGCCCTTTTTCTTTTTGTGGACAAAACCCGTGACCTGCTTTTTCTTCCAATGGGCCCTATTCAATACCTGCTTTTAGCTTATCTCAATGAGATGAGAAATCACAAGAAACGACGACGACTATGAAGATTTCGGATCGTCCAGGCGATTTGGAATCGGAGATACTCGCTAGGGTTCCGGCTAAGTCTCTATCGAAATCGGAAATTGCTTGCAAACGATGGTACGCTTTATTCAGAGATGAAGATTTCGTCAAAAAGAACCAAAATTTGGGTAGAGCAGAGAGGGAGTCCATGTTACTGAGTAATTTTGGGGTTTACTCAATCAGCGACGATCTCCATGGCCTTCACAACAAGACCGGCGTTGATCCGTCTATCAAGTTTTCCGGTAAACTTAACAGCCTAAAGAAGGATCCAGAGGAAAAAGATGTGAAGATATCTAATATCTTTCACTGCGACGGTTTGATATTATGCTCCACTAAAGGAAACACTAGACTTGTGATTTGGAACCCTTGTACAGGTCAAACGAGGGAGATCAAACCCAGAACTCGTTACCGGAGTGGAGATACATATGCTCTAGGATACGTAAACGACAGCAAATCTTGCCGTAGCTACAAAATCTTGAGGTGTTGCGATTATGAAACGGAAGAGAATGTCAAGGTTGCAGAGTTTGAGATGTATGACCTTAGCTCTGGTTCATGGAGGGTTCTTTATAACTTCACTCGTGACTATGGCATATTTTGCGATGGAATGTCTTTGAAAGGAAACACTTATTGGGTTTGTGGAGATAAAGAAACGGGTTTTTTCTTGATGAAGTTTGATTTCGCAACAGAGAAGTTTGTGCGTCTCTCTCTTCCCTTCCAGAGTTTCAACCCTGAAGACACCGCTGCTCTGTCTGTTGTTAAGGATGAAAAACTCTCCGTGTTACATCAGAATATTCTTGATTTTTCGAATGTGATGAGGATATGGGTGACCAGTAAGGTTGAAGATGCAGAGACAGACTTGTCTTGGAGGAGCGACTTTGAGTTAGTAGTGGATTATGATAAGTTTAAGTTAGCAAGTGTGGTGAATGTGTCAAGCTTCTTGTTGGACGAGAAGAATAAAGTGGCAGTGTGTTGTGATGTAGACGCTGATGATGAATATAGGAACAGCAGTACCAGAATCTACATTGTTGGAGAGGATATGTATAAACAAGTTCACAAAGATATTACAAAGGGATCTCCTTTCAGTCGGCGACTTCTCCTTACTTATGTTCAAAGTTTGTTTCGCATTTAGAAACATAAACCCAAAAGGAGAAAGAAAAGGAGGTTGGTTTAATGACTCTCTTCTGGTTTTGGTGGTGATGTTCTTTTGAATCAAGAGCTTGTTTCTATTTAGTTGATAAACAGAGCAATTGGATTTTTCTTTTGCTTTTGAAATTTGGATCAGTGATCTATTCATCTTTACTCAAATACAACTGCTCTGCTTCTTTTATATAGCCACTTTTAACTTCATATGATTTGATCTTGGAGAACGTAAAGCAGAATCTTATTTTAATGAATATAGGAACTGCAGTACCAGAATCTACATTGTTGGAGAGGATGTGTATAAACAAGTTTCCAATAGAAAGTGTTCTCTTTCCAGTTGAGCACTTCTCCTCATTATGTTCCAAGTTTAGTTCACATTCAGAAAAATTAACCCAAAAGGGAAAAGAAAAGGAGGTTAGTTTAATGACTTTCTTCTGGTTTTCTTAGTTTCTTTCTTCTGGTTTCCTTAGTTTCTTTAATGAAAACATGAGCTTGTTTCTATTTAGTTTTTAAACAGAGAAACTTGATTAAGCGTTTCTTTTGCTTTTGAAATTTGGATCAGTGATCTAATCATCATTACTCAAATACAATTGTTCTGCTTTTATAGACACTTTTAACTTCAAGTGATTTGATCTTGGAGATGATAATGCAAATCGTGTAACCACTAGGAGAATCTAAGGTTGAAGAAGATAGGAAATAATGATAAGCCAACAAAATTTGTGAGTGATATAACATGAGCACTTCCATGGTGCACCAAGTTGTGATCTCTTATGCCAGATATATATATATATATATATTATATTACAGTAGAGGAATACGTTTAGAAAAAGAAGACTGAGTTCTTGCGGCACAAGTTAAAGACATGTCAACATATACACTCAGAAGGTTACTTCTGCAAAAACCACCAAAACAAGCGTGTTGAACATACATCAAAAGTTTAACCAAGAACAAGTCGTTCGTGGTGCGGATTCAATACCAAACACTTGTTATATTCTTTACTTTAAGACTGAGTTCAAGTAAGTATTCTGTAAGACGTAAATACATGAGAGGTCTATATCGGTCTCACTAAATAAAATAAAAAAAAAACCCATGTAACGTTAATAACTCGCAGTCCAGTAGAAACATCGGCCGTAATCGTCCAAAAAATAGCTTATGCTAACCGTTACGATTAAGCATTTTGCTTACGTAAAACCATGGTTTGACCGGTTTAAACAGTGAAACTGTAAAAATCATTCGGTAAATTTGAAAATCATTTAACCCACAAGTTTTGTTTGTTAAATTCAGGCCCATTTTCTTTGTTTTACTACCTTACCATTTTTGTTGAAACTTTGTTCCACATCATCTCAGCCAATATATTTTGTATATATTTGTGAATAGAACTATTTTTATTTAGATGTGAATTGAAAAAAATGTTAAATATAATTTTATATATGAGTATATGATTTTCATATTGATGTCCTATATATAAATAATTTTTAAAAATATTTAGTTAAAGCAAAACTTTCGTCCTATTTAATTTCTGAAATATTAGCGATTTCATCGCTCCCCGCCAAACGATTAAGATTAGCCAGATCTTGAACACAGTTCCAACTAAACCACGCTTACCACTTGGTGTGACTCTGATTGGGCTGGGTGTCCCTTAACACGTGGATCTCTAACGGGATGGTTTATGATTTATCTAACTTGGTGATTTGCTTCATTAACTTGGAAGACACGTAGACAGGATGTTGTTTCTCGATCAGTGGGCCTATTGGGCCATCGTGTACATGTATTAGGTTAATTCAATGTAAACTGACATTCTTATATACTTATAATGCTATTACCTTGGTAACGTAATGAATTAGAAACCTTTTTATAACTTTAATGAAGATTTCCGATCTTCCAGGCCATCTGGAATCGGAAATACTCTCTAGGGTTCCGGCGAAGCCTCTCTGGAAATTGCAAACTACTTGCAAACGATGGTACTCTTTAATCAGAGATGAAAATTTCGCTAGAAGGTACAATAATTTGTGTAAACCAGCAAGGGAGTCAATATTACTGAGTAATTTTGGAATTTATTCAATCGGTGACGATCTGCATGGAATTCACAACAGTACCGGCGCTGATCCATCTATCAAGTTTTCCGGTAAACTAATTAGCAGACTAAAGAATGATCAAATCTATCAATGCGACGGTTTGATATTATGCTCCACTCAAGGAAACACTAGACTTGTGATTTGGAACCCTTGTACAGGTCAAACGAGGGAGATCAAACCCAGAACTCATTACCGGAGTGTAGATTCATTTGCTCTAGGATACGTAAACGACAGCAAATCTTGCCGTAGCTACAAAATCTTGAGGGATTCCTATTATGTAACGGAAGAGAATGTCAAGGTTGCAGAGTTTGAGATAGATGAGCTTAGCTCTGGTTCATGGAGGGTTCTTTATAACGTCACTCGTGACTATCGCCTATTTTGCGATGGAATGTCTTTGAAACCTTTTTACAACTATAATGAAGATTTCCGATCTTCCAGGCGATCTGGAAGCGGAAATACTCTCTAGGGTCCCCGCGAAGTCTCTCTGGAAATTGCAAACTAACTGCACACGATGGTACTCTTTATTCAGAGATGAAAATTTCGCCATAAGGAACAAAAAGTTGAGTAAACCAGTAAGGGAGTCAATATTACTGAGTAATTTTGGGGTTTATTCAACCGGTGACGATCTGCATGGAATTCACAACAGTACCGGCGTTGATCCATCTATCAAGTTTCCCGGTAAACTTAGCAGACGACTAAAGAATGATAAAAAAAAAGATATGAAAGTATCTCAAGTTTGATATTATGCTCCACTAAAGGAAACACTAGACTTGTGATTTGGAACCCTTGTACCGGCCAAAGGAGGCTGATCAAACCCAGAACTTGTTACCGGGAAGATGATACCTATGCTCTAGGATACGTAAACAGCAACAAATCTTCTTCTTCTTCTTCTTCTTCTCCCCATAGCCACAAGATCTTGAGGTGTTTCTATTACGAAAACGAGCAGAGTGTCAAGGTGGCTGCGTTTGAGATGTATGATCTTAGCTCTGGTTCTTGGAGGGTTCTTGATTACTTAAGTCATGACTATCGCATATTTAGATACGGAATGTCTTTGAAAGGAAATACTTACTGGGTTGTTGGAGATGGAGAAACGGGTCTTTTCGTGATGAAGTTTGATTTCACAACAGAGAAGTTTGTGCGTCTCTCTCTTCCCTTTCAGAGCTTTCCCCATGAAGTTTCGGCTCTTCTATCTGTTGTTAAGGACGAAAAACTCTCGGTTTTACATCAGGGTATTCAAGAGTATTCGGTTGTGATGGAGATTTGGGTGACCAATAAAATTGATGATGAAGACAAAGACTTGTCGTGGAGGAGCGACTTTGTGTTAGAGGTGGAATTTGATACGTTTGATTTACCACGTGTGGTGAGGGTGTCAAGCTTCTTGTTGGACGAAGAGAATAAAGTGGCAGTGTGTTGTGATAGGGACTGGGATGATGAATATAGGAGCAGAATCTACATTGTTGGAGAGGATAGGTATAAACAAGTTTACAAAGGGATCTCCTTTCAATTGGCGGCCACTTCTCCTTACTTATGTTCCAAGTTTGGTTCGCATTCAGAAACATAAACCCAGAAGGAAAAAGAAAAGGAGATTAGTCTAATTAATTTAATGACTCTCTTCTGGTTTTTTTTCTTAGTTTTTCATTCTTTCTTTCTTCTGGTTTTGGTGGGTGGTGTTCTTTTGAACAAGAGCTTGTTTCTATTCAGTTGATATAAACAAAGAAACTGGAAGTTTAAGCATTTCTTTTGCTTTTGAAATCTGGATCAGTGATCTAATCATCTTTACTCAAAAACAACTGTTCTGCTTCTTTTATATGGCCACTTTTAACTTCAAATGATTTGATCTTGGAGAAAGCAGAATATTATTTTAATGCAAGTTATGCCCTAGTGATTCGATATACCGAGTACAAACCGCCCATCGAACATGTTAGATTGTTATAAATGAACTTGAACCTGGTAGTGGAAGAGCTCTCCAATACCATTGCTAGCTATTCCAAATTATTTATACGTCGACTTTTTTAGAATTGAATGCCTCTAGGCTCTAAACTATTGAATGTGGATTCACTTTAAAACAAGAGTATAGATAAAATTACTCTATTTTATACTATCTATTTTTCTACATATTTTATTCGTTACAACCAATATATTGTTTTCGTTTGCAAATCCTTTTACGTGAGGGTTGTATACAAAGTAAAGCTTAAACAGGCAAATGCCTCAAAACTGATAAAATAAGAAATTGACCTGCAATAGAGTAGGTGATCATATGTGTTCAATCAAAACTTTAGTTCGTAGAAGTTGAGACGACCAAAGGGTGCTCACACACCAAAATGGCAGAAGAAGAAAATACATGAGAGGTTAATAACTGGCAGCCCAACTAATATTGGGCTTATTGGGCCTTATATACGAGAAAGGAAATACTTATTGGGTTGCTGAAGATGAAGAAACCGTTTTTTCCATGATGAAGTTTGATTTCACAACAGAGAGATTTGTGCGTCTGTCTCTTCCCTTTCAGAGTTTTGATCGTGATGACACCGCTGCTTTATCAGTTGTTAAAGATGAAAAACTCTCGGTGTATCATGATTTCTCGAATGTAATAAAGATTTGGGTGACTAATAAGATTGATGAGGAGGATAAAGACTTGTCGTGGAGGAGCGACTTCGTGTTGTTAGTTGTGGATTTTGATAGATTTGGGTTTGAAACTCTTGTGACTGTGACAAGCTTTTTGTTGGACGAGGAGAATAAAGTGGCAGTGTTCGGTGGTAATAAATGGTTTGATGATTATAGTAGCAGAATTTACGTTGTTGGAGAGGATATGTATAAACAAGTTTACAAAGAGACTAGAAAAGGATCTTATTCCAGTGGGCCACTTCTCCTCACTTATGTTCCAAGTTTGGTTCGCATTTAGAAAAGTTTAATGACTTTAGGTGATGTTGTTTTGAGTCGATTATTAAAGTAAGGTTGTTTCTATTTAGTTGTTTTGATAAACATAGTTAGCTGGATTAAGCTTTTCTTTTGCTTTATAAATTTAGATCGGTGATCTAACCATATTTACTCTAAATTCATTCTTCTGCTTTTATGTAGCCACTTCTAACTTCAAATCTTGGAGAGAATTTCATCACCTAAAGCATAATCTTATTTTAATTCAAATTTTGCAATCATGTTATGTAACCGCAACTACCATCTTATTTCTTGTTGCAGCAACCCTCATGCGCATACAGTGCACAAAGCAATTACTGTATTTTACACTAATAATTTTTTTATTTTTTAAAGTAAAAGACATGTCTTCACCTATAACAATTTTTTTTTTTACAGTCAATAAATTGTTTTCGTTTGCCAATCTTGTAACTTTGTCTTGAAATGAGGTTTGCACACAAAAGTTACAAAATAAGCTCACAAGGCAAATTGGCAATGACCTTAAGAAAAGCTTCCTCTTCTCTCATGTTGATACACTCGCCTCCGACAACTTTCGCGGTCCAGACGCAGCCAGTAGCTCGTAATCCTGAAGAATTTAGTCAGTAACCATACTTGAAAAATTCAGACTAAAGTCAACAGACCGGTTATTGGCGAAAACCGGATCATATACCAAATACAGGGTCACTTGAAAACAGATTTGGCAAGTTATAATAATAATTGTTATATTACCTGGACAATAGACTGTGAGCAGAATTTGCCAGAGAGAACAGCTCCTTCCATGGAAGCTAAGTACTTCTGTTTAGTGTAATCTCCAGCTAAGTAGAATCCTTTAATAGGAGATCTCTGTAGCGGACGACATGGTTCACAGTTTGGTATTGTTTTATACACAGACCTGATCAGAGAGAGAGAATGTTTTTGAAGCTAACTATAAATGGGACATTCCAAGATTTGAGTTTTGGTATAAAAACGTATCTAACCTTGGAGTTTTTACGACATGGAACTTGAGAATCTTAGCTTTGCTCTGGTCAGCTGCGATTTCGTCAGGGAAGAGTCTCTCGAGTTCCTTCATCGTTGCATCGATGATATCAGAGTCGCTCCATGATATACATTCCTCTGCTGGTGCAAATACTAGATCCAGCATCGACCGGTTAGGATTGTAATACTCCTACAGTTAAGACAAAGAATAATACTTTTCAAAATGCACCAAGTTGTGCTCTCTTTTGATCTTATATACAGTAGAGAAGCATAACTATTTTGCATTATTTACCTTACAAGTTAATGACATATCGGCATATACACTCAGAAGGTTGCTTCTGCAAATGAGAAAGAAAAAACAAGACAAGATTGTCGAAAATATGGTTAAAATTTAACCAAGAACGAGCCATTGTTACTGTTCATGATTCATTTTTGTGATGGTTCAAGACTTACTTTGTATTCTTTCTTGATGAAAAGTCAAAAGTACAATATGAATAGAAATGCTTTGAAACTGCTCTGATAAGAAATTGACCTGCTAAAGAGTAAGTGATCATATGTGTTCTGAAGTTTTCTATCAAACCTGCGATATTAGTTCACAGCACTTACTTAAGACAATAAGACCCACATGTGATCTCACACCCAAATGGCAGAACAAAAAAAAAAAAAGGAAACATGAGAGGAATCAGTCTCACTAACCATATATGAACGCGCGTTAATAACAGGCACGCACACCAACTAACTTCTCCAATTTCTTGAAGTATGGTATCTCTTTCCAAGAATCCGGTAAAAGAAGCTTCAGGATATCGACTACAAGAAGAAACATAAATATCAATATAAAGCAGGAGGAGTCAAAAAAAGACCATAAGGAATGTTTTATATTCACACAGAGAGCATAGAAGTGAACCTGGAGCAGCAAACACATAAGCGTGATCTCCTTCGATAGTGCTTCCATCAGTGAGTAAGAAATTCTTAACCGTACCATCATCCTCGAGCTCGATTCTCCTTATCCTGGAATTAAGCCTTACTTCCCCACCTAGTGATCGAATATGATCCACAATTGGCATACAAAGCCTCAATATGATCGAATATGAGAAATTGTAATCACGTAAAGCAGAATCTTATTTTAATGCAAGTTATGCCCTAGTGATTCGATATATTGAATACAAATTGCCCGACTACCATATTAGATTGCTATAAATGAACTTGAACCTGGTAGTGGTAGAGCTCTCCAATACCTTTGCTAGCTATTCCAAAATATTTATACGTCGATTTTTTAGAATTGAATGCCTCTAGGCTCTAAATTATTGAATATGGATTCATTTTAAATAATTAAGTGCCTAGAGTGAAATTGCTCTATTTTATACTAATTTTTTTCTCCTATATATAAAGAGAAATATATAAAAAGACAACTCTACACGACATTCAAAAATAATAACTCAATTCAAAAAATAGATTGTTTTCAAAACTAAATCTACACGTAAAATAGATTTTTTGTTTAACTAAAATCCAAAACAAAGTGCATCACATTAAAAAAAATCACTCTTGTGAAATATTAATAACTCATATAAGTCACTTATACTGTAAATGACTCCTACACGTATGCTTTACTCTTTACAACCAATATACTGCTTTCGTTTGCATATCCTTTAAGGTTTATTTGTCTTGAAATGAGGAACTTGTACACAAAATAGAGCTTAAACAGGGAATTGCCTCAAAACTGATTCAGTAAGAAATTGACCTGGTAAAGAGTAGGTGATTTGATCATATGTGTTCTGAAGTTTTCGATCAAGCCTGCGATATTATAATTAGTTCACAGAACTTGAGACGACCTAGACCTACATGCGCTCACACACAAAAATGGCAGAAGAAGAAAAATACATGAGAGGTTAATAACTGGCACTCCAACTAATATTGGGCCATTGTATGTATTGTTATTTGTTAATATAGAGATTAGGTTAATGTATTCTTGACATTGTTAAGAATGTAAAGGCATTGCCTTTGTACCGTAACGAATAAGAAACCTCTTTACAACTTCGAAAGGTTCTTGAATCTTGACAATGAAGATTTCCGATCTTCCTCACGATTTGGAATCGGAAGTACTCGCTAGGGTTCCGGCCAAGTCTCTAGCGAAATCGCAAACTACTTGCAAACGATGGTACGCTTTGTTCAGAGATAAATATTTCGTCAAAAAGAACCAAAAGTTGGGTAAAGCAGTAAGAGAGTCGATGTTACTAAGTAGTTTTGGGGTTTATTCAATCATCGACGATCTCCATGGACTTCACAACATGGGCGTTGATCCTTCTATCAAGTTTTCCGGTAAACTTAACAGTCTGAAGAAGGATCCAGAAGAAGATCTAAAAATATTTCAAATATATCACTGCGACGGTTTGATGTTATGTTCCACCGTAGGAAACACTAGACTCATGATTTGGAACCCTTGTACCGGCCAAACGAGGGAGATCAAAACCAGAACTCGTTACCGGAGTGAAGATACATATGCTCTAGGATACGTAAACAGCAACAAATCTTCTTCTTCTTCTTCTTCTTGCCATCGCTACAAAATCTTGAGGTCTTGCTGTTATGAAAAGGATGACAGAGTTAGGGTTGCTGAGTTTGATATGTATGATCTTAGTTCTGATACATGGAAGGTTCTTGATTACTTCACTCGTGGAAATACTTATTGGGTTGCTGAAGATGAAGAAACCGGTTTTTTAATGATGAAGTTTGATTTCACAACAGAGAAGTTTGTGCGTCTCTCTCTTCCCTTTCATAGTTTTAACCCTGAAGATACGGCTTCTTTATCAGTTGTTAAGGATGAGAAACTCTCCGAATATTCTTGAGGATTCGAATGTGATGAAGATTTGGGTGACCAATAAGGTTGAAGACGATGCCAAAGACTTGTCGTGGAGGAGCGACTTTGTGTTAGTTGTGGATTTTGATAAATTTGACTTACCAAGTGTGGTGAATGTGAAAAGCTTCTTGTTGGACGAGGAGAATAAAGTGGCAGTGTGTTGTGATAGAAACTGGGATGATGTATATAGAAGCAGAATCTACATTGTTGGAGAGAATACGTTTAAACGAGTTCACAAAGATATTACAAAGGGATCTCCTTTCAGGGTGCTATTTCTCCTCAATTATGTTCCAAGTTTGGTTCGCATTCAGAAACATAAACCCAAAAGGCAAAAGAAAAGGAGGCTAGCTTAATGACTTTCTTGTGTTCTTCTTCTAAGTTTCTTTCTTTCTTGTTGTTTTGGTGGTGATGTTTGTTCTTTTGAGTCAAAATCATTAGCTATACTGATGTTTTTTTTTTTTTACAATTAATTGTTATCGTTTGCCAATCCCCTTTAGGGTTTATCTTGAAATGAGGTTCGTACAAATAAGTTGCAAAATAACCTGTAAAAGCTTACAGGCAAATGGAAACGAACATAAATGCTTTTGTCTTCTCATGTTGGTACACTCGCCTCCGACAATGTTCGCGGTCCAGACGCAGCCAGTACCTCGTAATCCTGAACAATATCAGTAACCAAACTTCAAAAATTCGGACTAAGCAATTATTACAAGAACAGTTGAAAAACCGGATCATATACCAATACAAGGTCACTGGTTAACAGATTTGGCAAGTTATATGTTATATTACCTGGACAATAGACTGTGAGCAGAATTTGCCAGAGAGAACAGCTCCTTCCATGGAAGCTAAGTATTTCTGTTTAGTGTAGTCTCCAGCTAAGTAGAATCCTTTAACAGGAGATCTCTGTAGCGGTCGACAGGGTTCACAGTTTGGGATTGTCTTATACACAGACCTGAGAGAGAGAGAGAGATATTGTGTCTCTCATTTGCAGCTAATAAATAAATGGGACATTCCAATCCAAGATTTGAGTTTAGATACCTTGGAGTTTTTACGACATGGTACTTGAGAATCTTAGCTTTGCTTTGGTCAGCTGCGATTTCGTCAGGGAAGAGTCTCTCGAGTTCCTTCATCGTTGCATCGATGATATCAGAGTCGCTCCGTGATATCCATTCCTCTGCTGGTGCAAATACTAGCTCCAGCATCGACCGGTTAGGATCATAATACTCCTACAGTTAAGACAAAGAGTAATACTTTTCAAAATGCACCATGTTGTGCTCTCGTATGATCTTATATATAGTAGAGAAACATAACTAACTTGAGAAGACTTGCTTTCTTTACCTTACAAGTTAATGACATATCGGCATATACACTCAGAAGGTTACTTCTGCAAATGAAATAAAACAAGACAATTGTTGAAAATATGGTTGAAATTTAACCAAGAACGACCCATTATTACTCTTCTTGATTCATTTCTATGATGGTTCAAGACGAACTTTTATCTTTTTTTCTTGATGAAAAGTCAAAAAGTACAATATGAATAGAAATGCTTTGAAACTGCTCTGATAAGAAATTGACCTGCTAAAGAGTAAGTGATCATATGTGTTCTGAAGTTTTCTATCAAACCTGCGATATTAGTTCACAGCACTTACTTAAGACCCACATGTGATCTCACATCAAAATGGCAGAACAAAAAAAAAAGAGGTATCAGTCTCACTAACCATATATGAACATTAATAACTGGCACTCCAACTAACTTCTCCAATTTCTTGAAGTATGGCATCTCTTTCCAGGAATCCGGTAAAAGAAGCTTCAAGATATCGACTACAAGAAGAAACATAAACATCAATATGAAGACGCAGGGGGAGTCAAAAAGGACCAGATGGAATGTTGTATATCGACACAGAGTGCATAGAAGTGAACCTGGAGCGGCAAACACATAAGCGTCTCCTTCGATAGTGCTTCCATCAGTGAGTAAGAAATTCTTAACCGTACCATCATCCTCGAGCTCGATTTTCCTTATCCTGGAATTAAGCCGTACTTCCCCACCAAGTGATCGAATATGATCCACAATTGGCATACAAAGCCTCTCTGGAGGGTTACCATCTAAGAATGCCATCTTGGAACCATGTTTTTCCTGTCATTGCAGTTTCTATGCGTTTGCATCAGCAAATTCTCAAAATCATAACCAAACTGTTGCAGCTTATGACACACCATAAAGAAAATACACTCAAGACAGGCCAAAGGAAGAAGGGAGAGAAATAAATTTCAAACCTGAAGAAACCGGTTTAGAGCTATCAAAATGCATTGCATTGACAGTTCATCAGGATTTATAAAGTTAAGCGCCTTTGACATGGCAATAAACACCTCGTCGGTCACGCGCTCAGGTACTCCCTGGACGAAATATACAAATTCATCATAATCCACTTTTGTCCTCACGCACCGAGAATGAAGCAAAAAAAAAAAAAAAAAAATACAGATGAACTTGAAAAGGCAGAGATAGCCATAAAGAAAGCTTACAAATAGAAACACTACATGATTCAGCATGCTAACTACTCTATCAAAGTAAGTTGATCAACATGGTTACAAAAATCTCACAAGAAATGTGAACTCAAATGAGCCTACTTTACCTGCTTTTGCATCCATTCTTTGACTGATAAACCATCTTGGGCCTCGACATAAGCCTGCCCGCCGACCATAGCCGGCAAAAGTCCAATAGCAAACTTGATTTTCTCTGGCCATGTCAGCATTTCGTTGTTCCGCAAAATAGCCCAAATACCTACACATAATATCCAACAGAAACAACATGTCAGCACCAAACAGGATTTTGCAGTTTGATGGTTTCCCATTCTATGTACGTGGAAGCTCAAATAAATATGTGCAAAATAGTTAGTAACCTTTCTACTTAGTTACATCACAATTGATTCTACATCCAACATATTTTATTCAACACATGTTTGCTTATATCAGCTTAAAATTCAAGCAGTGCTTTCATCAGATATGTAATGTTTGAAAGTTCAAAAAACTTGAAGTAGTAATATTAATTAGCAGATGAGAGAATATGCTATAAGTTTACCCTCTCACCGTTCAAGGGTGCCGGTAGGACATCTGGGAAATCAAATCTACTAAATTCTCCAGGTTTACTTGGCATGGCGAAGATCATGGAGTGTTCTTTCCACTGCAACCGATCATTGATCCCAAGTTCTCCAAACAAGTTCTGCACATTCGGATAAGCACCGACTTCCAGCAAGAATATGAAAAGAGTCAAAAGGAAAAAAGTTAAGAACTTCACTTGTTTTACATCTTTCTTCAAACTAAAGGTAGAGATGGATCTTTCTTGCTGATCTCAATGAGCACATTTCAGAATGGGTGCAGAAAAATGAAGGAAAAGCTTCAAGCAAAACTGTTACTGTTATATTGAAGCCTAAATGCTTATGCTCTCATTTGCTAACAGAAAAATAAATGCTGCTAAAAGATACTTTATTCAGCTACCGATTATCAGAGCCTGACGCAAAAATTAGTAAATCACATGTAAAATCAAATCTAAGTTGTCAAATATCAACCGTCTGGTGAGGAACTAACAATATCTACGTTTGGTGGAGCAGTGGAGAGGTTGTGAAGTTGTAACTTACAGAATATATGTAAACCGGTTTCATACCAATCCCCATCCTCATCCTTCCATGCAGCTATCTGGAGGAACACATCGTTAATAGATTATCTCAAATAATAAAGTACATGAAGAGTGAGACGAATCCAAGTACCTTTCCACCAAGAACATCTCTGGCCTCAAGCAACAGAGGTTTATGGCCTGCATCAGCCAGGTACTTTGCAGTTGACAATCCAGCCAATCCTGCAATAAAGCTTAATCAATCACATCAAATTGCAAAATTAATCGCCAGAACAGAAACTAAGATTTGAGACATACCAGCACCAGCAATCACAACTTTTAAAGGCTTAGCAGGACGAGGAGCACTACGGAAAGATGCAGACAAACTTGCAGCTTCCAAGAAATTGACACTGTTCTCTAGCTCCGGCCTTGGAATATCCACACATACTACCTAACCACAAGTACACAAAAATTATTCTCTAATCATTAACCACCATTAGATGAATTTTCAAGCAAAAGACCAGACAGACACCTGCAAAGGACCAGCGATCTTCCTCCTTGTTCTTGTCTTAAGTGCTTGAGAAGAAGAAGTCGGAATTCTGAAGCTGTGTCCCATTAATTCACAACCTCCAGATGAAATTGCCTCCAAAAATCCGTTTTGATAAGGCAAATTCGCCGCAGAAACATTCCCAAACACAACCATTTTATTTTGTTCACCTTGATTTCGTAACTGCTTTCAAAGAATCTGAAAAGCCATAAAAGAAGAGAAATTACAAAAACCCAAAAGAAGAAAAAAGAGTATCTGAGAGTTGTAGGGGAAAAAATGATCGCAGGAACTAAGACAAAAGTTTGTGTCTGAAACACATAATTGAGAACAAGAAGAAAACAATAAGCGTACTTGACTTTAAAGGGTTACACAGTCTCCAAGTATCTCACACAGCGAACAGTTCTGACGAAGAAGAAGAAGAAGAAGAGAGGAGGGCTAGTGGAAGTAGCCGATAACAAAATGGAGGCCTGGAGTGGTTTTCAGAGATAGATTAGTTACCACATAAATTAATTGTTAAAAAAAATGTAATAATGACCAATTAGCTGAAATTGTATGCCAAATGAAACGAGTTTTGCTTCTCGTTAAGGTGAAATAAGCGTATAATCTTTAACTTGTGGACTAAACGGGCCAGGCAAAGCCCAATAGCTAAATAATTTTTGTAACAAACTTAAATAAAAATTGAGAAAGAAAAGGTAAAAGCAGAACAGCCTTATCGAACTTTTCTCCTACTCCTTTCAATTTTTCTTTTTTTTGACTTTTCGTCATTATTCTTTGCTTTGACTTGTCAGTCTTCTTTTTCTGATCACCCCTCTTCATCTTCTTCCTCCTCCTCTTGGCTCTTGATCTCAATCCTCAGCTTCTTCTTCTTCTTCTTCTTCTTCGCTCATCACCTCACTCGCTTCAACAATGTCTACTTTCACTTACGATTCTGCTTTCAAGTTATCTGAGTCCCCTTTTAATCCCGCCATTGGTTCTTCTTCTTCTTCTTCCACCGCCTTCGTCGTAGCCTCCGATGATGATACCGACGACGCTTGCAGCATCTGTCTCGAGCCTTTCACTCTCCAGGATCCTGCCACTGTGAGATTCTAAACCCTTCTCTCTCTCTCTCTCCCTCTCTTTTCGTATTCTGCTTTTGACAGCTCTAGAAGGGTTTTACGATCTCGTTAACCACCCTTTGTTTGAAATCTGGGATGATTCGATTGAAACGAGAATCTTATGATCATAATCGATCATTTGTGCATGTATCGCTTTGACGCTCTCTCATCTGGCCCAATCGAATCTTGCAAAATCTTTCAATGTTGTTTAATTTTCGGATGTTCATATATCTAATCTGCCGATTGTTTTGAATTCTCAGGTTACCAGTTGCAAACATGAATATCACCTTCAGTGCATCATCGAATGGTACTTTTATGTTTATGTTGTCACATTCACTTGTTGAAAACAATTGGTGATCTTATCTTATCGTTTTGTTTTGATTTATAGTCTACTGCTTTTGTTCATCTATCAGTCACTGATTAGTAATTTGGGGTTCTTACACAGGTCACAGAGAAGCAAAGAGTGTCCTATTTGCTGGCAATTGTTTGTTCTTAAAGATCCTGTTAGGTAATCAATCATCAACTTATTCTCTACTGATCCTTGTTATCAGAAAAAAATTTGGTTTTGATAATAGCATTGGTTGATATTTTTGTAGCCAAGAGCTTTTTTCTGCTGTGGAAAATGAAAGACTGATGGAAACAAGGAACATATCTTCTTCCTCTCCAAGATCCATTCATCACTCTCTTGAGGATTATCACTCAGAGGAGGTTCGAAAAAGGATCCAATGTGATTTATCGATTTCTTTCCAAGTTTTTCTGCCCTTGTAGTTGACTGGATAATGGTCTATTGTTTTTTACAGGAAGAATCGCAGTTTAGCAGCTTTGATGAACAATTCTTGAGGCACCTCACTGAAGCTGCTCATAGGCGTTGTTTGCTTCGCAGAAGGGATAGTCCAATATCCTCGAGTCTTGTTTCGTCCAGTGATTCAACTACTGATACGGCCAATCTTGATCAAATCTCTGCTATCATAAACACAAACCCTGGTCTGAGTCCTGGCTTAAGGACCCCGTCTCCAGCCTCTGGCCACTCTTCTTCTCCAGATAGCAACAACGGAACCAGGTATTGACATACACAAAACCAGTTCAAAAATGGAAGCTTTTTCTTCCTGGTTTATCTATAACCGGTTTTCATGATTTATGTGGTTTCTGTTTGCTTGCGTTGCGTTATCTCCCAAAAAATATGCATACATGGGACAAGGCTGCATAGTGTAGATGCTCTTATTTCACTTGGTTACTGGTTAGGTGGATTTTTGTACTCTGATCAATAATATTGGAGTATGCGCCTTCTTCTTGAAGAATTTCTCAAGCCTTAAAATTGGTTATAACGTACCTAAGCACTATATATAACATATCTTCATCTTTTCTTGTATCTGTAATCAGAATCTTCCCTGGACGTTCTCAATCTAGCTCATCTCAAAGTCCAGATCCATCTGAAGCATCCTCTCTTCCGGAAGCCATTAAATCCAAACTAGCTGCTGCTTCCGCAAAGTATGCCGGTCTCAACCCCTCTTTATTTGTTTAGAAGTTGGTAACAGTAACCGATCGAGACTTGCCTCCAGGTACAAAGAATCGATCTCTAAAAGTAAACAAGGTCTGAAAGAGAAGCTGCNGCCAATTCCAAGTCTACCAACAATGGGGACTAAACCGGATCCCATTAGCTGGAGGTTTCAGACTTGTCCCGGTTTCTTTGTCTTCTATGTTTGTTCGATATTTTGATGAGTTTGCTAATGAGAATCGTTGAATGTCAGATAAATGGAGAGAGGCCTTCAGTGCAAGCGATGTACGTTCTCATGGAGTCAACTTTACCCGTTGGTCTTTCGCATCCTGCATTGTTCGGAGCTTATGGTCTCGTCTCTCTCTTTCTCTCTTCCCTCTTTGTTTGCTCTTGGTACTTAGAAGTCTAAAATAAGCAACGTCCTTCTCTAGAGTAAATCTTTATTACTCGATTTTCACTCCTTGTCGAAGTTTTTTAAAAAACTTTATATTAATTAATTAATAAATACAATACAAAGGATTATGTTCTATGTTTTTTGTTCTTTCACTTATAATTGGATAAGGATTAGGAATTGTAAACGTTATTGCACTGTGATTCTGTTTTAAAACAGCTCGATATAAATTTGAGACATACGTACAAAATCGTAAACTGACAAGGCTTTTACGGGACGACAAAAACTTGTATTATTGCTACAATCTCTCCAGTCTCCATTAAGCACTTTGGATTACGCTATCATCATATTCAGAATTAGTTTTATTAATGTGCTCTTTATTTTCATCCTTCTAACTAAACTTGTCAAACCAGAAATTATCCAAGGCTGTGTTGCTTAAAGACCTTTACTTGGAACTTGAGAGAATGAAACAAGGTTTACACACATAACCTTCTGTCTTTCTAATGTTTACTATAAAATGAGCTAGTCGATTAGTTAAAATGAAGGTACGTTCAAAGGGAGAACCTTACGTCTATATTCATTTAATGCTCTGATTAATGATAATCCTTTTTCAGGCGAGAATCGAGAGGATACAACAGTAGGAGAATGATTTACGTATGACTCACCTTCTCTCTTCCATCTGTTAGAATCTGAACTAATGTTCTCCGATGGAACTAAATAATATAGGAATAGTATGTGATTAGGTGAATATGAGATTATTCGGGATCGTCAACACATCATTCCGTTGGTTTTGACGCCAATACACAAGTTTTAGGCCGAGTGATAAACTGATAGTCATTCATGTGATTGATGTTGTTAGTTTGTGTACTTCGTAAAAGAGAGACAAAAAATCGTATGGTTGGTTGATGAAAATTTGTGTTTAAAATCAACACATACCCCAACAGAAAAGAAAAGAAAAAAACATAATAAATGTGAAACCGGTCAAATACAGTCAAAACTCAAAACTGATTTAGATTCAATGCCTCTGAAAGTATGAATTCTGGGATGAAACTCAGCTGCAAAAGTCCCAGCATAACCAAAAAGTAAACCAGGAGATCAAAACCAATGGATTACTTTGTGTGCTCTCCAAATACAAAAAGAGCAAAGAAATTAAACAGTAAACAAGCTGAACCGTGCTTTTTTGCATGGGAAAGACCGGTTTAACATCCCCGAACCCATGATTGAATTTGAATGCCTGATATTATTATCAACGACCGGTCTTTGGCCAGACACTCGAACCGGAGGATTTCTCCATTTCGGAACCCGACTGGTTGTGATCAGCGACTCAAGCACCTGTCCAGCTTCATTGACAGCTTGCAAAAACTTACCCTTCTCCGGCAACACTCCTCCGAATCCGATAGCCTCCAGCACAACGGTCTCAAATTCTTTCCCGTTCTGTACATCAAAGCCCATCTGATTCGACGAATAGCTGTAAGAACCAGCATCGGAGATCGCCGGCGAGGAAATACCAGCTGGGTACGAGACAATATCCAGCGGCGATGCGACGAAGAATCGCGACTGAGATTCGCCGGAGAAGTTACAGTTTAGATGACGGTTAGTTTCCTCCATGGGATGATAATAATGGGATACTTGTTGTCCGTCTAACAACAAAATGTTGTTGATGAGTTTCTGTAGTTGAGCGACTTCGGCGAGTAAGTATTGCACACGTTCGCTTGCTTCGTCTCTTTCTCGGACAGTGGCTGCCAACAGAAAAGACAACTCTTGCAGAATTTTTTGGTGCATTTTTTCTATTTATTGAGAAAATTGCTCTGCCCAAAGTAAAAAAACTTTTTTAATAATCATTACGGAAATGATTTTTTTTTCATTTTTTGAGATACATACTAAGAAGAAGAAGAAAAATCACTTACCTCAAAAGTTAGATCTTCCACGCCAAACCATGAATCGACGAGCGACAGAAGAGATGTTTATGAAAAGTGGGGTTTGGAAATTAAAATGTATCATTAATTAGCATTTCTGTAAATAAACATCAGCCTTTATTTCAAGGGATTTTCTCCTACTAGGCATAATCAAGATATGGAAACAAATTGTTTTCTCAGAGTTAATTCATATTTAATATTTTCTACATGGATCGTCAAATATACGCTTGCGGGTACCCTACGCTTGCGTTAAAACATTTCATATGCAAGAGTGACGGTAAGAACAAAACTTTGCATGCGAGAGTAAGGAATAAAAATAAAAAATCTCCATTGAAAAAGAAAAAACAATATAGAGTTCTTTTGGGAAAAAGACAAAAATATGTGGTTTTTTCGAACGCGCGGCCAATTTTCCACAAACGAATAAAATGAAGTCTCGAGTATCACTTTGTAATCTAATGTCATTATTTCATCAGAGCTTGTAAAATTACATTTTTTCTTATAGAAAATACCAAATGAAAATCAATTTAGAGAAAATTAATTAAAAATGTATAATTAATTGACATAAACCATCCATGAGGTTGAATCGACGAATGCCGAAGAGGTTAAAATGTATAATTAATTGACATTTCTGTAAATAAACACCCAGCCTTTATAACAAGGAATTTTGTTCTACTATGCATAATCAACATATGGAAACAAATTGTTTGCTCAAAGTTAATTCATATTTTCTACATGGATCTTGTAGTTTTTAGTTAAGGAAGTTCATTAATTAAATGGAAATTGAATATACGGTTGCGTTACAACATTCCATATGCGAGCGAGTGTGACAGTAAGAACTAGGCCTAGGCATTCTGTTTTCGGTTCGGATTCAGATCGGTTTTTTTGGTGGATCAATTGATCATAAATGTACATGGCTATGGAATTTGAGACCACGTCACTTCTTTATGCACCTTCTTCTAAAAGAATTTATCAAGCCTTAAAATTGTGTATAACTTACCTAAGCACTATGTATAACATATCTTCATCTTTTCTTGTATCTGTAATCAGAATCTTCCCTGGACGTACTCTATCTAGCTCATCTCAAAGTCCAGATCCATCTGAAGCATCCTCTCTTCCGCAAGCCATTAAAACCAAACTAGCTGCTGCTTCCGCAAGGTATTACCAATCTCAACCCCTCTTTATTTGTTTAGAAGTTGGTAACAGTAACCGATCGAGACTTGCCTCCCGGTACAAAGAATCGATCTCTAAAAGTAAACAAGGTCTGAAAGAGAAGCTGCTTGCACGCAACAACTCGGTGAAAGAACTGAGCAAAGGAGTGCAACGTGAGATGAACGCAGGATTAGCTGGGGTTGCAAGAATGATCGAACGCTTTGATCTTGCTTCAAAACGTTTTGGTGGGTCTGCTCATGTATCAACCTCCACTACTACTACTTCTGGATTCAACTTCTCATTCAAAGGGAAGCGTGTGGAAGCCAATTCCAAGTCTACCAACAATGGGGACTAAACCGGATCCCATTAGCTGCAGGTTTCAGACTTGTCCCGGTTTCTTTGTCTTCTATGTTTGTTCGATATTTTGATGAGTTTGCTAATGAGAATCGTTGAATGTCAGATAAAATGGAGAGAGGCCTTTAATGCAAGCGATGTACGTTCTCATGGAATCAACTTTACATGTTGGTCTTTCGCTTCCTGCATTGTTCAGAGCTTATGGTCTCGTCTCTCTCTCTAATTCCCTCCTTTTTTGCTCTTGGTACTTAGCAACGTCTTCTCTTGAGTAATAAGCAACGTCTTCTCTTGAGTAAATCTTTTTATATATTATTACTCGATTTTCACTGCTTGTCGAAGTTTTAAAAAAACTTTATATTAATTAATTAATAAATACAAAGGATTATGTTCTATGTTTTTCTTTCACTTTTAATTGGATAAGGATAAGGAATTGTAATCGTTATTGCACTGTGATTCTGTTTTAAAACAGCTCTATATAAATTTGAGACATACAAAATCTTCAGGCATAAAGATTCTATTGTCGAGAGCCAAACCAAAACTAGAAGACAAAGACTGTTGGAGTAAGCTTGAAGAAAGCTAAGATTTCCTAATCCTAACCGAGTTATGGAGAAAAGTAAAAAGTGTGTTTAGGAAGTGTTTAGGAAGTTGCCTAAATATAAGTATTTTCCTATTAGGATTAGGACTAATGTTTTGTTATAAATAGAGATGTGAGTTATGACATTCTTTATGAGTTTAGAGTTGGGAGATTGAGAGATTGAGAGTTGATAGATTGAAAGCTTATGTTTTGAGTTATTTTCTTAAGCTAATAAAGAGAATTATTCTTTATATTCTTGTATTCTTCATCATCTCTAAATTCTATAAAGACCGAAAGAGAGAGAGAGAGACGTACAAAAGTTGCAGAGATAAATATTAGAAGCAAAAGACAATATTATGACAGGAGAGCCTTCTTTCTGCATTAAAGGATGTGGCTTCTTCAGCACGGCACAGACTAAGAACCTCTGTTCAAAGTGCTACAACGATTTCTTAAAATATGAGTCTGCCAGATACTTGGCCACTTTGAGCTTAAACACGGGAACAGCGAAGGTGGCGGAGGAGACGCAAGAGGTGACGGCGACGGAGGCGGTTGTGGTAAAGAAGAAGAGTAGTAGTAGTAGATGCAAGGCGTGCAAGAAGAAGGTCGGGTTGCTAGGGTTTCAATGTAGATGCGGCGGCGTGTTCTGCGGGTCTCACCGTTACGCGGAGGAGCATTCTTGCCCGTCTGATTATAAAACTGCTGCCATTAACGACTTGATTATCCAAAACCCGATTATCAAGGGTGATAAACTGAATAGACTCTAGGCAACGTTTTCACTGAAGCTTTTTTTTTTCCCTTCTTATTATCTTGTCTATAATTTTGACAGTTTGTGTTTGTGTTTAAATTAATAGACTTTGTGATTATAGCTACTGACTTGTGTTGCTCAACTTTTAGTTCAACGAACGAACACAAACAAAATGAGATTCGATCCAATAGTCTATGCAAAATTGCAAACTTAAGGAGGGTTTATTGAGTTTACCCGGGTTTTAACTGTTCTTTAACGTCTGGATCCAGGTCATAGGTTCGTCGGTCCGGTCTAAATCCGAAAAGGTTGATTCTGATTGACTTCGATATCCCATCAAAATCATGTCTTAACTGAGTATATAATATGAAGGATTTTGATTTCACATGGGATTAGATTTTAACCAACTTGGAAAATATTTTTGAAAAAAGATACAGAAGCTCAAATATGATGTTGAACATTTGAACCAATTTCTAAATACTAGTTACTAATACTATCCACGTAAATTTTCACAAAGATTTTTAAATATGTTACAAAAAAATGTAAAAACTTACCAAGTTTTGTATGTAAATAGAACAGGCAATGGACAGGGCCGACAGGCTGAACTTTAGGCTAAGGGTGCTAGATATCAACCAACACGGTTGTAAACACTGGCTTTACTTAATGGAATAAAAATGGAGATGAGAAATAAAGATAAGAATATACAAATAAAAGATTCCGAGTAAAACAAGTTCTCGATCGATGTACGTTCTAGATTATATATTTGTGCCTACACCGTATGTATCATACAATATGTAATTAGCTCAAGGTGCTCAAGAGTCAAGAATCGATCTAAGTTTTAATTTTTTTTTTTTTTTTCATTTCTCGCACCTTCAAGCAAAAACTGAACACCTTAAACAAAAAACCAAAAAAAATAAAAAATGAACATCTGTAAAATCATCAGCTGTTCCCTTGAACAGAACCAGTCACAGGTTTATCTTGCTTGGAAGTAGAAGACGCCTTTGGCGTTTTTGGCGTTTTTGGTCCTCCCTGCAAAAAAAACACAAACAGGTTCTTTATCTCTCTACACAGATCTTTCCACTCAAACCATATGTTCTGCAAGAGAGTCATTATTATTACTTACAGCTCCCTTTTGGGCGAGTAACCTCCGGCCTGAAGGAGCCCTAGCTAGCGATGAAATCGCCACTGCCGCTACGGTCGCAACCCGAATCCTTTTATGCACGTCTACATACTCATCCGTTTCATCCACAATCTCTTCCTGCAAAAGCTCTTCAAACACATCTTCCAATGTGATGACACCAATGACTTCTCCATCCTCAATCTCCTCTGATGTATGTGAGAACCCGTGTCTACCGGTCTCGTTGTTTGGTAAGACAGATTCTCTGTCAATCTTGTCGATGTCGACAACGACACTGTCTTGGTTTCCTTCCCGCTTTAGTAACAGAGGTGCACTCAACTCGGCGGCGTCATTCCTTGGGGCATCATTGCTTTCGTTAGTGTTTTCTTCAGGCAAAGTTGAAAGAGGAACTTTGCTTTTCTCCTTAACCTTCACAACTGCAGCCATGTGGCTGCTCCCTTTTTGAAACTCATTCAGTATATCATACAGTGGCATCTCAGCCGGAACCCTGTTTGATCATTTGTCATCAATGAGAATTTCTTCCTACAGAGAGAAGATGCAAAAAGAGAGCAAACAAAATACCTTGGAATTCGGCGTATACCAACTGCGCTGACAAGGGTATCTGATTCAGGGCGAACTGTAAGTAGACTCTTCACCTAACAAACAGAAGAATTTTCTTGATTAGAGTTTGCAAGAACATGATAAGTCCAAAAAAGGGTCAACAACACTTACCAAGAGTAGTCCTATAACATTTTTTGGATTCTCGGAGTAGACAGGAACTCGGCTGTGGCCTCGTGTTTGAATCTTATCCATAGCTTCCCTAAATCAGAAGAAAAGCAGTGCAGGATACAGAGTCAAATATGTTCCATGAGGATAGTTACAGAGTCGATTATTTTCTACAGAGATAGTTACAGAACTGAATGTCATGCTGGAGTTTCAGAATCAAGAATACAAGTAATACGAATAACCTACCGGTGCAATAACAGATGAACTATGAGAGAAAGAGGCAAAGCAAAACTTTCATAATGCTGTAACAGTTGAGAACCAAAACTCACCAGTCCAACTTTGAATTCACATCCAAGGAAAAGATCGATTCAATTGGTGTCATAGCCTCTCGAGCAGTCTTCTCAGTCAAATCAAGAGCTCCACTTATGATTGTGGTCTCGTCATGTGTAAGCTCACCTCCCTTGCCAGCAGCTTCGCCGTGGATGGATACAAGAGCTTTCAACTGAGCTCGCCTAAATAAAGGGTCACCGTGTCCCAATACCCAATCCAGCATCTTCGCCACCGGAAACGATATCGGGTAGGAGAGAATCATTAAGATCCGGACAAGCCACACCAAATTAGCTCCCACTGCAAGTCCATACCGAGAGCATATAGCTTGAGGAATAACCTGAAAAACACACAGTGTTACAACAAATCAATGGAAGCCTTTGATAACCCTTAAAAGTCTTGAGAATTAGGTAGAAATTAAAAACACATACCTCACCGACAAATAGAACGAAAGTAACCGAGAGGATAATAGCAACATACTCATTGAATATCTTATCCAAGTATATGGGAAGGCCCTACAAATTTCAACAAGTGAGGCCTCTTTTTTTTAGGTCTCAATCATCATCATTAAGAGCATACAAGTTTTGGAATTGAATATGAGATTTCACCTCCATTGCAAGAGCATTGAACAAGAGCAATGTCACTAAAAGCTGATGCTGTTTCTGAACAACCGGAAAAATCGCAGCTGAGAAAGAAAAAAAAAAAGCAATTTTCCACCATGAAAGCAAAATTCAAACAGTTAATTCCAAGATTTTCAATCAGAAATCATGATAAGATAAAGAAAAACAAGATTCCTAATCATCGGGAGGACGAGAAAAATACACAAAGAGGAGGAGGATGGATGAAGAAGAAGAAGAAGAAGAAGAATCAATCACCTGATTGTTTCTTCTCTTTCGGAGTGCCACTGCGCTGGAGGATTTCGAGATCGACGATACCGAGAGACATGAGGCCCAAAGTGAGACCGGACATGATTCCGGCGAAGAGGACGAGGAAACAAGAGACGCCGGCGTAGATACTCCACCATAACGATCCGAACGGAACCGTTTCGGTTTCTAAGCCGTTAGATTTTCCGACGACGGCCAATAACCTCGCCGATAGCATCGCATTAATCAGATGCATCTTCTCAGAGCTTGAAGATCTTTCTTCGTCGTCGTCTCTCTCCCCCTCTGTGTACACAGTTGCAAAGATATTTGTTGTTTGTTAATATCTCGTCGTCGACCTAAAACGGGTTCGGTTCAGTACAATTTTGAATTCCTACGACAGGCAGGAGAATTTGTTTTTGTGATTTGATTAGTCCCTAATATCTGTCATTAGATTATTGTTTTTTATTTTCTTCTTTTCCGAACCATAGACTATTTTGAAAACTACGCTTTCTCAACACTAATTTACTATATAGTATATAGTTACTAAAAATAAATAATACTCCGGCTAAGATCAAGATTTTGTATTACAAAAAAATATGTATTCTAAACGTTCAAATAAACTCTAATCATTTATTCTTTTTTGTTTCTGAAATTAGAAAGCTATTTCATTTCATTCATTTTCTGACTTGAATCGAATGTTGTCTCTGACGTAATCCGGCTAGATCAAGATTTTGTTTTGTTTTCTTTATGCGTTAATTCGCTTCTCTTGCAAAATTATCTTTCGCGATTCAGTTTGCTCTCTGCGGTGAAATCAAGATCCGGCGATGATGGGAAAGATTTTCAGAAAAAATTTTCACTCACTCGCTCCTATCATCTTCTTGCCAGGATTCACTTTTTCGACGATGAGTCTTGTTACGTCCCGATTTCTGTTATGTTAAAGTTTCTATGAAACTATTCAAAGTGAATAAATAGTAAGAAAATTTGGTTACATATCACTTAAAAACATCAAGCTTTATAGTTATAGACCTTTCGATATATTTACTTTTATTGTTTAAATTCTTAAATTTTAGTGTTTAGACTGCGATTACTTTGTGTGTGAACTTAGTTCTACAATTCTTCCGTTAAAATTGAGCTACAATTTTGAATATCAATTTAGTAAATATGTAGTTTTAGAATATTGAAGAAAAACAAAAAGGCAAATATAAACATAGGTTGTTTTCCCAAGTTCGTAACATAAAGTGTAATTTACGGGAAAAAGAAAAAAAATCCTTATTGGAGGATCTACGGATTCGATTCTCACACAAACTGACAAACACCATTTAGCGAATATCCGTCTATCATCACATATTCCAATTTATCTTTTGTCAATTTTTTATTTTCTATAATATTGTTTATATTGCAATTGTGTGGTTGTGCCAAGCTTATTGGTTTACAGATATTTAAAGACGCGGAATTTGACAGAACTATTCAGTATTCAACATGTGACGCGCAAGAAAAAAGAAAACGGTTTTTCCTTATCTAAAAGACTTTGTCAAAACTCAAAAGCCATCGAATGATGACGACCAATTTAGCCCAGTTTAGTACCATTTGTTTCGAATATTATTGCTACAACAAAATGGCTGCCACTAAAGTCTCTGACCATCTAGAAAACTGTGGCAAGTGCCATTCTATGACTAATAGTCTAATACAGTGCATACACACACACACACAAAACAAAACAAAAAATGAATCAAGCTATCGAGTAAATTACAAAGTGTACACATAATCTGCAAAACATGTTCAAAAACTGGGAGTCAGTAACCCATTGCTTCTGCTGACTTATATATATGATGGATAAACTACCAAGTTACCAATCAAGACTTTTTGTTTATTCTTTTTGTTCCAAGCAAGAACACACAAGATCGATTTTTGTCATCATTTGTGTCCTCGACTAGGCTCGGTGATTGTTCCAAGCAGTTTATCTTGTTCTTGACAACATTTTGTCGTCTGCGCTTGCTTATTTTGTCCTCCCTGCACATAAAAGTTACAATAATTTAACTCTCTCCATCTCCCCACCATAAGAGCAAAGCATTTCTGTTTCCAAAAAAAGTATTAAACTCACAGTTCCTTTCTGTGCAATCAATCTTCTGCTTGAAGGAGCTCTGGCTATCGATGAAGCAGCCGCTGCTGCTGCAACTCGAATCCTGCAAAAAGGGGAGATTTTTCAGTGACTCAAAACATCGTTACACTAGGTGTTGTTGTGCCTCGTAAGAGTCTTAAACTCGAACCTTTTATGTACGTCAACGTACTCATCCGTTTCATCCACAATCTCTTCCTGCAAAAGCTCTTCAAACACATCTTCCAAAGTGATGATACCGATGACTTCCCCATCCTCGATATCCTCTGAAGTATGCAGGAACCCGTGCGTTACACACTCGTTGTTCTGAAACAAGGATTGTCTATTCCCGTTATCGATGTGGACGATGACATTGTCGTGGTTTCCTTCTCGTTTTATTAGCAGAGGCGCAGTCAGATCGGAGTCCTTCATCGGGGAATCGCTGCTTTCGTAAGTGTTTTCCTCTTCAAGCAAAGTTGAAGGAGGAGGAGGAGGAGGATGAGTTTTGCTGCTTTTCCCTTTAACCTTGACAACTGCAGCCATGTGGCTGCTTCCTTTTTGAAACTCATTCAGAATGTCATACAGCGGCATATCAGCTGGAACCCTATCGAAGAAGCATTATAGCATCACGTTTAGAAAACAACTTCATTCAACACAGAGATGCTTGCAGAAAACGAAACGAAACCTTGGCATTCGGCGTATACAAACTGCGCTGACAAGTGTCTCCGTTTCAGGACGAACTGTAAGGAGACTCTTCACCTAACAAACAGAAGAATTGCTTTCTTGATTAGAGTGTAAGTAAGCATTGAAGCACCCAATCTAATAAGTGTCAAGAACACTTACCAAGAGAAGCCCGATAACGTTTTTCGGGTTCCCAGAGTAGACAGGAACGCGGCTGTGGCCTCGTGCGAGAATCTTGCCCATAGCTTCCCTGTAACAAGAACCAAGCGCCATGCAAGAGTTTTTTTTCAGAATCAAGAATGGAACAACACTGGAGACAACATGTAAAAGTAACTAAACTCACCAATCCAACTTTGAATTTACATCCAAGGAGAAGGTTGATTCAATTGGTGTCATGGCTTCTTGTGCAGTCTGGTCAAACCAAAATATACCACTTTTTTGCATGAATAACTTTCACCATTTCTAAACAGATGAAGCCATGATTCAGGATTTATAGAAAGTGGTTAACTTTCACCACTATTTTTTTTTCTTTTTTTAATCTCACACATACCTTCTCAGTCAAATCAAGTGCTCCACTAATGATTGTCGTCTCATCATGCGTAAGCTCACCTCCCTTGCCAGCCTAAAACCATATTCATAGATAGCAACCAAATTAGTAATCCAAAGCTCCAAAAAGTCTGTGAGCAAGTAAACAAAGTAGTCAGCAGCTTCAAAAAGTTTCTACAACACCTCTTGGCTGTGGATTGATACAAGAGCTTTCAACTGTGCCCGCCTAAACAAAGCATCATTGTGTCCAAGCACCAAATCCAATATCTAACCAAAATCATACAAAAAGAGTTTAACCAAAAGCATATAATATACAACAAGTCATACAAGACGATGATGTTCCAAAACAACAGTAACATTACCTTTCCAATGGGAAAGGCAATAGGGTAACAGAGAATCATTAAAATGCGGACAAGCCACACAAAATTTGCTCCGACGGCGAGTCCATACCTCGTGCATATCGCTTGAGGAATAACCTTAAAAGACGAAAACAAAAGTGTTTCAAAATTCAGTCGAAGCCTTTGATAGATAAACTCATAAAGATAGATTTTGCAAAACAAAGAACTATGGACAACATAATCCACAAACGCATATACCTCACCAAAAGCAAGAACGAAAGTGACCGAAAGAATAATAGCAACGTATTCGTTGAATAACTTATCCAAGTATATAGGAAGCCCCTGCAGTAGAAATTCAACACATCATGTTAAGTTTCTTCGATCTCACTCGAGTCAAAAAGTCCATTAATTTCAGGAAAAAAAAAAAAAGCTGGTTTCTTCATCATCAGAAAGAGTAGCAAAAGTTGTAGAAATCAAAAAGGAAGAGACTTTGAAATATGAGATTTTACCTCCATTGCAAGAGCGTTGCACAGAAGCAGTGTCACTAAAAGCTGATGCTGTTTCTGAACAACCGGAAAAATCGCAGCTGGAAAAAAAATCATTTTTCAGTCATTAGCAATTCAAAAAACAAGAATCACAATCAGATCAAAAATTCAACTAAAGAAGAATTAATTAAGAAGAAGAAGAAGAAGAAATTTAACCGGCTTGTTTCTTTTCGTTAGGGGTGCCACTGCGTTGGAGAATCTCGAGCTCGACGAGACCAAGAGACATAAGCCCCAAAGTGAGACCAGACATAATACCGGCGAAGAGAACGAGGAAACAAGAGACGCCGGCGTAAGTGACCCACCACAGCGATCCGAACGGAATCGACTCGCCTCCGCTGCCGCCGTTAGATTGTCCGAATCCGGACAACATCCTCGCAGCCGCCAGAGCATTAATCAGATGCATCTTCTTCTTCAGATCAGAGACAAAAAAAAAAAAAAAAAAAAAAAAAAAAAAANCTTTCTGCTGATTAACGATGATGAATCTCTCTGTCTCTGTGTGATTCTGTGCACGACACAACAGGCTCTCTCTTTGTTTTTTTTCCCTTTTTTGATAATTTTATGTATTTATAATTCGTTGGATCTCATCTCACTAACTATTATCGGTTTCAGTTCAGTCTAGATTCCGACAAACGGCCAAAAGTACAAAAGTAAATTGACTTTAGATCCAAAATGTAGTTATATATATCAATAAGACCCCCTCTATTTTTTTTAATAATAAAGGTCCACACAGCCAGTCAAGCCACAGTGCCGTACACGAACACGATAGTGATAATATTGTAGCGTATAGAAAAATTGTAACATGATAGGGGGATATGATCTCATAGAACCACTCCTTTGAAGCAACAAATTTATGTTTTTATTATCTAATTTTACGGTTTCAGTTTGCGTGAAGAATCTGTGTGATGAGGCTATCAAGTGGTCACCTGGAGGCCCTGGACACGTCTATTAATCTAAGTCGTCGCTCTAATCACAAATATCCAACTAAGTGACAAATTCAATTATTCCATTAAAAAACATGGTAGTCTGTAGATCACAGAAAGAGTACTTTTAGGTTGTTAATAGTACGTCGTGATTAAACTAAAAGATTTTCTGTCTTTTGAGCAGAGATCTTAATCCATTTTATATTCATAAAAAATGAATTTTAATAGCGTATGAGATTTATTTCTTTAACAAAATTTTGTGCTAAAATTTATATTTCATAAGAAAATATTATATTATATATTTCAAACAAATATTCTCTCTATACCAAAGTTTCGATACAATGACATAAGATTTATATTCCTTTTAAAACTAAACAAAAAAGTATATAACAGATGAGTTTCAGAAACCATTTGACAAAAATGAAAATGAGTTTTAGATTTTCTGTTAATTATCAAATAATAAAATTAATATTTTCCATTTTACTTTTTGAGACAGCTAATAAGTTTTTTTGTTTTAATCTTTAAATATAAAGCACTGACTTTTAATCTTTAAACACCACAGTAATTGCTGCCAAAAAAATATACCACAGTAATTGATCTATGTTTTGACTCATTCAAGACCTGCAATTACTCAAATTTGGATCATATAGTGTTGCGGGAGTTCAAAAACAGTTTTAGTTGAGGAGGTCTCATTGATATTGCAAATGAAATTAATCAAAATAGCACAAGTGACAACTGAAAGTTGAAAGAAACAAACTTATATAGCTAAAATGCTTCAATTGAACACCAGATTCGTTAATGTTAATTAGAAAACGTGAAGAACCTATGTATTAGCCGTCAGAAGACAGCATTTCAATTAGTAAAACGTTTCAACTTTTTTACTTTGGAGAGTTTGGATTGCAGATGTATATTTAATCTTCTTTGACATGTTGTTATATTCTATAAGGTGATCACATTTCACATACGAACAAAAACTCTCCGTAACACTTAAGCTCAAGAAGAAGAGTGATCTGTGTAAACTTGTATATATACTTAAACTTAATATTCGAATCGAACAAGGAAACAAAGTCAACTGGAATAAGTCGAAATCTTCACTCCCAAGTAACCGAGATCATCGAATTAGCGAGCCCAGATTGGTCGAACGTGTTGTTAACTGCATAATCCAGAGTCTTGGAAGCACCAGGAATCGCTTGTACTAGCTTGAACGCCTTTTTCTCAGATCTTTCCATGTGAGAATAACAAAAAGACCAAAGAAGCTGAACTGGCTCGGTCTTTAGAAACTTCCTCTGCTTTCTTCTCCCATCCGGAAACCGAACGCAGAGATTGCACACAAGGCTTCGATCGCAGTCTCCCATTGGCTCTTCTGTTAAATCCGGGAAGAGGACACAAGTCTCCTCCTCCTCCTCCTCCTCCTCCTCCTTTACTTCTGCAGACTCTTCAAATTCAGGCTCCACAATAGTGTTGCTTGACGAACAAGTCTCCTCTTCATCCCAGGAAGGAGCCACAACTTGATTGCTTGACGAACGATTATCTTCCTCTTCAAACTCTTCACCCCAAGAAGGAGGCGGGACTTGATTGCTTGACGAATAAGTCACCTTCGTTTCCAAGCTTCTGTGCCTTGACAGAGAAGCAATGTGTTCATGAGGACCAGATTCCATAAACTTGACCAAATCCTCGACAAAACCCTGAGCTTCAATCTCTCCGCTCCACATACGCATCTTCTGACCGGTGATGGGATCTAAGAGGAGCACCACAGGAGGAGGAGATTCGAGTTTGTAAAAAGTAGAGATCTTCTGACCTTCGACTGTATCATCATAGACCTGCCATAAGGTGACGCTAGACTCAACGGCTTGAGAAACGGCGTCGTTCGACCACACATCTCGGTTAAGCGTGTGAGAAGCAAACTCTGTTTTTGATTGGAGATTCACTAACAACCATCGGTTCCCTTGAGTTGAAACCGATTTCGCATCTTCAAACGAGCCTTCGAAAAGAATATTATAAGGAGGACGATACAGAGAAGACAATCTCGATTCTGATTCATCATCACCATCATCATCATCCTCCGAGGTCTCATCAGGAAGTGGCGCCGCCGTGACCTGTTCGTTGTGATGCATCGAAGGACCATGGCTGTCGTGGAGGAGAAAGAGATTGATGGCTTCCTCAAGGTTCCAGTTTGTTGTATGTAGGAAATTTCTTGCGGTTTCGACGGTGTGACCGACAGCGATTTCGAGGAAAGACGAGATCAGTTGATCATGAAGTCCTTCGGTAACAACCGTGGGATCTGCTTGTCGGTCGCTGAGAAGGAGTTCGACTTCGTCGTTAAGCTTCGACGAATATACACCCATTGTTACTATTCTGAGAGAAATCAAACAATATATTTACGGGAAATTAGAGACGAATTGGAAGAAAATTAGAAGATGAAGTTTTTGTTGAGTGGAGTAGATCTTGTATATGTTTGTTTCCTTTTCCTTCTCCAACTAGATAGGGAAGACTGGAAGAGAGGCGTAGTAAAAAGGAAATTTTGTTTTCACTTTTAATTATTTTAACAGATATCTCTCTTTTTGTAGATACACCACCGTCTTTACTCTTTACCAATCAATTACTTCTGAGTTTGGGTTTACTTAGGTGGGATATTTGTTTATGTGTTTTAATTTAAAGTTAGTTATTTTCCATTTTATGAGATTTTTTTTTTTACCCAATTATGGCAATTCATCATATTTCTTTATTTTAGCTGTGACTTGGTAGATATAACTTTTTAAAATTAAAATACAAAGCATATATAGTTTAGAAAAGATGAAAAATAAAAAATCTCTGATCACAAAATCTGTACTAGCACAATATTTATCTTTCAGAATTAATTTAAAACACATTTTTATGTCTGATATTACTAATCTGATCAATTCTCAAACGAGCACGCGTTTGTTATACAAGAGTCAATAGCTTCCCCTAACCTTCACCCCCTCTGCATTATAATTTGATATGCAAACATTTTTTTCAAACTTATATGCGAACATTTAAATAAATATTTTTTATTACGTTAGACTTGTATGTTATGTTTACATTAGCACTCGACTATCCCACATAATAGCTTCTCTGATCCAATCCAACACGATCAAATACAGACAACTGATAGGATCTCAGATTGGGCCTTTAATGGGCCTCGAAACAGAAGAACAAGATCGAAGCCCAAATTCATTTTATCTCGTTTATTTACCATTTGTGCCATCTTCTTCTACGTTTATGTATTTATAAGCTTAATTGGTATTTGTAGAAGAAAGCATAATATAATATTTATCAAACAATTAAAAGAGAGTGGCGTCTCTGATCAGCTGTTATCTTCTTCCTCTTTCTCTTCTCTTCTCATCTCATATTCTTCTATATCTCATCTCCTTCTTTTATTCTCTAATTTATATCATCTATAGGATTTGGTACCTATCAACTAATCAACAACATGCCCATTTACGTAGGGTATTCATAGACTGCGACAATTATTAATGTTGCAATTAAGAGATTTTTGTTATTAAAACTGATTTAGATGGCTAAGCTAAGGGCTAAGGAAGTAAAAACATTTTTTTTCTTGTGGTTCTGATACATTGACACAGAGGAGCAAGAACATAAGAAACCCAAAGAAATAAAATTGTAGACATAACATAAATAGACATCAGAATCTGCTCAGTAGAGCTCTGATTTTTTTAAAACGTTTGTTATCTCAACATAGTTAAACATGTTTTCTCAAAATATTTCAAATATAGCAGTTTATATACGCATCTTATCGAACAATTACTCCCAAGCAAGAACATATTCATTAATTATGAGCTGCAATAAAAACACGATCAATCTTCGTAAACAGTGCAGATAACCACTTAATAATAGCATAAAGTAGAAGAGTGATGTATGTTGTGAAAAATGTACATTGGATCTTCTTCATATTCGAATTAGTAACCAACGAAATAAAAGTCATGGAAGTACAAGAATGTGAAGGTCAATTCATCATAGTCATTTGAAGAACATATAAGAAAGAAGAAGAACAGATTGAAATCTTCATTCCCAAGTAACCGAGATTATCGAGTTAGCGATCCCAGATTCGTCGAAAGTCATGTTAGCTCCATAATCTAGAGTCTTGGAAGCACAAGGAATCGCTTGCACCAACTGAAACGCCTTTTTCTCGAATGCCTCCATGAGAGAATCACAGAAAGACCAGAGAAGCTGAATCGGTTCGG
>OVBJ01000680.1:0-45173 GCA_900406535.1 Noccaea bulbosa | reverse complement strand
ATTTGGACATGGGCCGCCCATGGACATCGGCCCATATTGACAGCACTATTTGTATAGGGTGATAAAATAATTTATGATTTATTTGGGGGGTCAATAAGGACAAATATAATTTGTTAATTAGTGTCAAATAGTGTTGTTTTTGCCTTTTTGGTTAATTAGTGTCAGTAAACTGGATTATGTTTTTGAGTTATTAAATCACTTAACTAGTTAACTGAACATCTGGATGACATAAATCTCTAATAGATTTATGTATGATTTTATTTATTATATTATCAATAACAAAAATAGTAGATTAATATATATATATATATATATATAAAAAAAAAAAAGATGAACTATCACACAACTCTGGTTTAATTACAGTAATCTAAAGTCTTAAACACGCTAATCTTATAAACAGACAAACAAAAATTAAGTAATCCTAAACCACCAAACCGGTTTCCGGTTATCGGCGTCCCCATGGATGTGGTTTAAAGTTAAAGTTTAAACACAGCTCGGACCAACCTCGACGTAGTTCGAGGCGGACACGGCTCCACCGTCTTCCAAGAGCTCGCCATGTATGTATAACAACGAACTATCCTCATCAAATTTCATTATCAAATTGATTGATTGGATCCACTCTCTTATAGCATTTTCAATTCGCATTTCGAATCTGCGTCGGGGTTAAATTTTGCTTCCGGTAACAGAAGATTTTCGTCGCCGAGAGAAGAAGTTAGGAAGAAAAAATGGCTACGGAGGCGGCTCCGATGGACGAGAAGGCGAAGAGGATGAGAGATCTACTGTCGAGCTTTTACGCTCCGGATCCTTCCATCGCGACTAGTGGCTCCTCGATCAGCGCCTCCTTTGATAACATCAATAGCACTTCCTTCGATCCTGATCAGTACATGGATCTCATGGTTAGTCTTTGTTTCTCGTCATTTCTGGCAAAGAAGATGCGTGAATCTGTAGTAGAGACCTTCATAGCTTGTCAATTGTATCAATTATCGAGTATTTCGATCAAGTTCCATTCGAATTCCGATTCACTGAAGCTAGTTAGATTCGGCTCCTTTTACTCTATCTCAGGGGTTAGCTCGAAACTTAGAATAGGTAAACTGCTTTTTAGATCCGACTACTATCTTCTGGAGCGTGAAAATAGTTGCTAGTTTTGAATTTTACTCTTCGGATAAAGTTCACAGTGCAAGGTGCTTGTAGAGGACTTTTTTATTTGGGTGTGTGTGCAGAAATGGATCAATGTGGTGGATCATGATGAGAGTTCTGTCATATTTAGTTGTAGCTTTTAAAGATCTTCCTGCAATGGTTGATAGATAGTTCCTCGCTCAATTGGGTTTATGAGGTTTCTGTCAAGTTTAGTAATCTGGTGGTTTTATTGGCTTGGTACAGATTAAAAAGTCGAATATGGAAGTGCTTTTGCAAAGACATGTTCAAATGGCTGCTGAGATTAAAAATCTCGACACAGACTTGCAAATGCTAGTCTATGAAAATTACAACAAGTTTATCAGTGCAACGGATACCATCAAAAGGTACTTGTAAGCGCTTTCGTTTAAGGTGTTAAGTGTGTGATTCACTTAAGTACTTTACCACATTTCTGTATGATCTGATTACACCGCTCAGGAATATGTGTACTGTATACTAAGTTCAAAATGTTGCTTGTTCACCTGGTAGGATGAAGAGTAATATTTTTGGGATGGAAGGCAATATGGATCAGCTTCTTCAGAAGGTATTTTGGACACATGGAATAACGCGTAGTTTTAGGTTTTTCGACTTAATCTTGTATGAACTTCTATCTCATAGTTTGATCTCGCAAATGACTGTTGCAGATAATGTCAGTGCAATCAAGGAGTGATGGGGTCAACACTTCTCTTTTTGAAAAGAGAGAACACATAGAGAAACTGCACCGGACACGTAATCTTCTTCGTAAAGTTCAGGTATGTAATGAATCACTGTTGCTAGCTCCTCGTTTTACATGCTATATTGTTACATGATACAAGTGGTATGCTGCTTGCTTTTGTGAATTTACTCAAAAACTTGTATTTGTCAAAAAGAGCAGTTCATTTATGATCTACCTGCACGACTCCAAAAATGCATCAAGTCAGAAGCCTATGGCGATGCTGTCAGGTTCTATACTGGAGCAATGCCAATTCTCAAGGTTTATATCTGTCATCGATAACTTCCCATTTGTTGTTGTATCCTTTTCTTTTTATATATATATAATATATTTGACAGTAAAAATTTCTCTTTCTGTTCAGGTATATGGTGATACATCTTTCCAAGATTGCAGACGAGCTTCCGAAGAAGCTATAGAAATAATCATAAAGAACTTGCAGGTGTGCCTTTGCCTTTTGGTCCTAGTAGTCTATAATGGTCTGAATTAATTGAAATCTGCATACTGGTTTACTAACTTGATAAACAAATAACTAGTCTTCTCGTTTTCGTTTGTTATTTCTTTGAATTCTTGATGCGAGAAACTTATTTTGTCTTTTCCAACAGACGAAGCTATTTTCAGACTCAGAATCTATACAGGCGAGAGCTGAAGCTGCAGTGCTTCTTAAACAGTTAGATGTCCCGGTTAGTTCTCTCTCTCAGCTCAATTATTGACCTGCTTAATCTGATAATGCATCTATAATTTGGGTAAACGCTGCTCGTTGTTGCACAGACATATCAACTGGTTGTTGTGACATATATTCGGATTGCACGTCCTGCAGGTTGATAGCTTAAAGGCCAAGCTGTTGGAAAAGCTGGAACAATCTCTTGATGGTCTTCAAATAAAGCCTGAGGACGCAAGTAAACTTGCAGAGCACAATGATTCATCTAAGGATGAGGAAAGCAATGACCAAGGTCCTGCTAAGATACATGAGGTAAACACGGACTATGCCACTTCCTTGTGTCTTGTGTTTCTGACAAATTGCAACTTGGAACACAGTAATACAGAATATCAGCAACTACTTTTCAGTGGATTTTTGTTCATTAGCCATCACATTGAGAATTCCTTTCTTTTACTTATTCTGTTCAATCAGACTTGACGAGCTTTTTTCTGCACTTTCGATATTTTATTGTCTGCCCCCTTTTTTCTGATAGGACGCTGTTCGTGGATTTTCTGAGGCTATGCGTGCTTATCGAGAAATATTCCCTGACTCGGAAGAAAGACTTTTAAAACTCGCAAGAGCCCTGACAACAATGTAATGCACATTTTAATACATTTAATGAAAAAAATAGCCTTTGGAGTTTCTAACACTAACGGTTGCTAGGCATTTTGAGAACATGGAGATATATATTAAAAAACGGGTGTCTGCAGCAGATTTTCTTCGAATTTTCCGTGAGTACAGTGATTTTTCCTGTCTGTTTCCTTATGTTGCTTCCCTTTACCTCTGAAAGCTTTGACAAAATCAGTCTAATAACAGTACACATTGTCTGATTTCTCTGTTGGACATAGGAATTATATGGGAAGATGTGGTACTTATGGACGAGGTTCTACCTGAGGCTGCACTCTCTGATTTATCTGCAGAGGTTAGCCTCAAATCGTTTTCTGTGGCTCTTCTTTTTGCTATGATGAGTATATATGTTTACTAGTACTCGCCATTGCAGGCTGCCCAGGTTACTCTTAAACAATTTGTTGCGAAGACGTTTTCTAATCTTCAACAGGATATATCAGGTTTGCTGTTTCTTAGTATCAGCTGGATTCAGAATATCTTAGTAAGGGAAACAGAGAGGATGAGTATAGCTAGAATCATTCATAATACGTCTTGTGACATGGGCATATTAAGTGACCAGCAAGTGTATAGTTATAGTTATAGTTTTTGAAGAAATCAGAACTAAAGCAAGGTCTCGTTGTGTGTCAGATACTCTCTTAAAATTCGATATCAACCAAAAGGAAATAGTTGACGGGGAAGTATTGAAGGTTGTCCTAGAAGCTAGCAGATTGGCAGTTCTTCAAGGCACCGCAGATATATTCCAGGCAATTTCCATCTTCTGTTATTTATGACAATGTTTGATTTTGGCTGACATTTCCTCCTCTGTACAAATCCCATATTCAAAAACGCTTTGAAATCATCTCAGGACTTCCGTCAGCTTCTTGATGAAAGCTCTGGAATATTTGTCAAGATGAAGGACTTTCTCGTTGGTTGGGTTCAGAAAGGATTTGAAGACTTCTTCCGGTCACTTGAAGCTCACTTCCTAGTGCTCTCAGGGAAAACTAGCTCATCAAACGAGACTGAAGGAAAATCGAGTGAGAAAATCCATGCTGGTCTCATCCTTGTACTCGCGCAGCTCTCTGTCTTCATCGAACAAAAGGTCATCCCGAGAATTACTGAGGTAACCACAAGTCTTCGATATAAACGAAAAGAAAAAAAGATTAACCTCATTGGTAGCGGATATTGAGTAGTTCCATGTGTTGTTAATTCAGGAAATAGCTGCTTCCTTCTCTGGCGGAAACTCCCAAGCCTATGAGAACGGGCCTGCTTTTATTCCTGGAGAACTTTGCCGGGTCTTCCACGCAGCCAGCGAGAAACTTCTCCAGCATGTACGTATTAGACTCCAAAACTTGAGTTTTGTTTACAGAAACTAAAATTATAATTAACTGACCAAAACATATCATGTTTCAGTACATTGACACAAGGACACAGAAGATATCGGTTGTACTAAGAAAGAGGTTCAAGACACCAAACTGGGTTAAGGTATTGTGACTAATCTTTCTTAAAGAAGCATTTTCACCAGTCATTGTTTTTCTGAAGAACCTATATATTCTGCAGCACAAGGAGCCACGAGAGGTTCACATGTTTGTGGATATGTTTCTTCAACAGGTTTGACACACTTCTTTTTTTCAATCATAACTAAAGAACATTTTAATGAATAGTAACTCTTTGGATTTCCGCTTCTTCCCCAGCTAGAAGAAGTTGGTAAAGAAGTGAAACAAATTTTACCTCAAGGGACTTTCCGTAAGCACAAGAGATCAGACAGCAACGGGAGTAACACTACAACCTCATCACGTAGCAATACACTCCATAGCGATAAGATGGCACGGTCGAATTCACAGAGAGCTCGAAGCCAGCTTTTCGAGACGCATCTTGCCAAACTCTTCAAGCAAAAAGTAGAAATATTCACCAAGGTTGAATTTACCCAGGTGAGAGAAGAAGTAAACAATATCTACGAGGTTTCCCGCTTATATAGTTAGCTTCAAACACACACACAAAGCTTTATCTCCTGATCTTGCAGGAATCCGTTGTTACGACAGTAGTTAAGCTCTGTCTGAAGAGTTTGCAGGAATATGTTCGGCTCCAAACGTTTAACCGGAGCGGGTTCCAACAGATTCAGCTAGACATTCACTTTTTAAAAGCTCCTTTGAAAGAAACAGTTGAGGACGAAGCTGCAATTGATTTCTTGCTCGACGAGGTGATTACACCAAACCAACTATTTAAGTATTTTGGGGTTTGTTGTATTAAGGATCTGTGTCTGAAACCGGCTTGTGTGTACAAACAGGTGATCGTTGCGGCTTCAGAGAGGTGTCTCGATGTAATTCCGTTGGAGCCACCGATCTTGGACAAACTCATACAAGCTAAGCTCGCTAAATCAAAGGAGCACAACAACAACACAGTTTCCTCTTGAAAACTATAAAGCCATAACTCAAAACCAAGTCTCTGTGTGTGTGTGTGTGTCTCATGATTTTTTTGCCATTTTTTTGCTTCTTGATATATCATCCGTAGTGTAAATCAACACCATCAAATTGTTATGTATTACAAGAACTCGTTAGTGTTAAACTTCTTGTCTTATATACTATCTTCTTAGCATAAACTAATTCGCAATAGATTTAGAGTTTTGGGACATTTGCTCTGAGAGCTATTAAGATGCGGGAATTGGGAAACCCTAAATTGAACTAAAATATAAGTAAATTTTCCATTAAACTCCTAAATTAAATTTAAGTTAGAAAATATTTTTAGTCGGTCGGTCGAGTCACGATCCTTCTATTTCTATATAAGGAGTTTCATTCAGGCCATCGGGTAATCATTTTTTCTCGGTGAAAAACTAATAAAAGTATATCTCTCTCGAATCAAAAAATCGTATAGCGATGGCAACTGCGATTCTCTCTTCTCGAAACCCTTTACACCATCGATTCGATCATGAAACCCTAATCCACCGTAAACCTAATTCTGGCCATACCCGCCGCTCTGACGCTGCTAAGACGGCTCCTCCTCACCGACGCAAGAGTAACCCTAAGGCGTCTCAGTCTACGAAGTTGGTTGTATCTCCGGCGGCGAATACCAATCTTGTTATGGGACAAGTCAAGATCCTCAAACGCGGCGAGGCATTGAGCGCGTTTCAGAACAAGGAGAATATTAGCTGCGTCGATCGGGATGATGAGAAAAAACGACCTGTTTCGAGGATTAAAGATGTTGATCTGATTGTATCGACGACTACTAGAATTGGACCTGAACCAAAGATTGTGCAGAAGCAGATCGGAGCTTGTAAAGGAATGAAGATCGTGGCCGGAAAGTATGCCGGTACCGGTTGCTCAGTTTCTCCGCCTCCAAGCTCTGTTCCAATTCCGTGTTTCTTAGAGAAGAGCAACCTCCTTGTTTGATTCTCCAACGAAGACTTTGAAAGAAGATGTTGATGCATCCTGAGAAGAGAGGAAACAATTTCTTGTTTACCTCAGAGAAGAAAAGATGGAAAAATGTCATCTCCAATGCCAATTGCAACCAATCTTTGGCTGCTCAAAATTCCAACTCTGTAATGGAGTTTCTGGGGGAGGAGGCAACAGTCACTGTGACTTCTTTCCTATGTTCTGTTGTGTGTTTTTCTTTTGTTTTTGGATTGTTCGGGTGTTTTTCTTTCGTTTGTAGTTGTCACATGATGATCACTTATTTTTCAATGTGTAATAAACATAACTATTTGTCCCGTTGATTTTGACCCAACCAGCAAACAAGAGGAAATACACAAAGATTGTCATTACTCATTCGTGGGATGACGGTTAAATAATAAGTGTTGGAAACTTGGAATCTTAGTTCGCGAAAGAATCTGGCATGGCAATGTAGTTCAATTTCGATAAGGAAGAGTTGCAGTAGAAACAAGAAACAATGACATAGACCAAGTCACATCTAAATTATATAGAAGCAATTCTTGTTTTGCAGTCCTTAAAACAGGTAAAAGATCACTTCTACGGCCTGAGTTTACAAATCTCCTAAAGAGAAAAGCGCACATAATCAAAAGATTGACGTACTTGGTTTCCAAATCCGTTACTGAATTTTTGAATAAAAAAAGAAAAAGAAAAAGGGGATTTAGATAAAACGGATGTCAAAGGTGTTAGGATCAATCTGCCAAACATTCAAAGCTGCATATTCCTCCAAACACTCTTTAAGCTGAGCCTCACTGTATCCCTGTGTTTACATCAAAATCGCTCGTCTCAGTGATTGATCATAATTCATTAGAAGAAGAAGAAGAAGAAGAAAGACGAAGAGGAAGAAGAAGTAACTAACCTTTCTGGAGATCCAGTTAAGAGCATTTGCGTAGCTCACATGGGTCTTGTTCGATCTTGCAGCTTCGTCTCGTATGATTGAGTATGTGTCTGATATTGCATCCAGTCCTGCTTTATGCCGATCATCCGCATACAATGATATTTTCGACATCTGCATTAGCCTAAGCGCTTCATCCACATCACTTTGTGCCACTGATTCTGAGAATCTCAACCTTGCGAGTGCCTATACAACAAAAACCAAATCATTTACTCAAACTGTGCCCACAAGCCGAGTTTACTACTTTCCAAGTCTTTTTATTTCAAGTTCTACTTACAGCGGATATGCGCAGAATGCTGAGCAGAGTTCTCACTGTTGTGTAAGAATGAGGAGTGTTTGATTTCGCTTCTTCTTGCCTGATGCTGGAATAAGCTGTTGCTATGTATTCCTCTAACTCAGCTGGAACGTATGGTGATAATCTCCTCGCAGCTGAAATGTATGCACTATAAAAAAACCAGAGATGCTCATGTTAGAGTCTGTGACTCCGGAAGAATAAGAGGAAATGTTGTTAACTTACCGGAGAATATTTGGTTCCAGTGGCTCGAAGCCAAGCGCAGGAGATTCTAGTGTCTGGTGCACGTGAAGCACATGCTTAGCCAGTTCACGATCGCTGCCCACATCAGCTCGATCTAGGATCAACCACAGAAGATCGAATCTTGAGAGAAGTGCTGGTGGAAGATTTATGTTTTCAGCTGGGGTTCTTCGCAAATCATATCTTCCCCTTCATAAACACATAAACACACGGTTCAATGATCCTGAGTCTTTCCATAAGATTTTTGTAATCCATATCATAAAATTTCGTTACCAGGCTGGATTGGCTGCAGCAAGAACAGCTGTTCGAGCGTTCAGAGAAGTGGTGATCCCAGCTTTCGCAATGCTTACAGTTTGCTGCTCCATGACCTCGTGAATTGCAGTACGATCTGATTCATCCATCTTATCAAACTCATCAATTGCACAGATTCCCATGTCAGCCAGTACCTGAATCAGAAGATTGTGTCAAATGTTCTAAATCAAATAGCTCTCAGCAACACTTATCATATTTTTCCTAAGCAAAAAATATCCAAATTCAAGAATCATTGTAACTCACCAGTGCACCGCCTTCTAAAACCATCTCATTTGTTACTTGATCTCTCATAACAGCGGCGGTTAGACCAACTCCACTGCTACCTTTTCCCGTTGTGTAGACTCCCCGTGGAGCAACATTTATAATGTGCTTGAGAAGCTGACTTTTGGCAACTCCAGGATCACCCATCAGACATATATGCACATCTCCTCTAATCTGCAAGATAAGACGATGTAGTTGGAGTTGAACACTAAAGTAAACAACCGCTTTTAACCAGTTTATAGTTTTATCATAAAAAAGGTTGCAACATCATGGAAACATTGCAAGATAAAAAATTAGAGGACAGGAGACTTCACCTTCATCCCATCCTTAAGGTGCCTGTGAGGAGCACCCACAAGAAGGAGAAGCAAAGCTTTTTTAATATCTTCATGTCCATAAATCTCAGGGGCCAGAGATCGTGATAGCTTATTGTAAATGTCACCATCCTCAGCCAAACGTGCAATCTGTTCTTCCTCATCTTTCTGAAACTCATATCTGTAGATCATAATAAAAATGTCAAGATGCTTTCTGATATAGTGGACACACCATACAGTCCTTTTATTACTTAAAACAAATGCCAAAACTATGGAATAGTTTACTAAATTGAATGTTTCTTCAGAGTTAAGTTGTAGCAAGGACTTACTCCTCGTATTTTTTCTTGAAATGAGTTACAGATGTTGCTTCCAGATAAGTGTCTGCTACTAGGCCAGCTCGAAGTGCCTTAAACCCAGTGTAAGGAATGGGAAGAAAAATCCCTGAGAATTCAACAACGTCACCTGGTGATACCTACAAGAGTTTAAGGGAATCTAGTAAGAAAGTAACAATTCTACTACGGTAAATGACACTGAAATCGCAATATATATTTGATAGAGTCCCGCTACAGCACTGGAAAAGTTCCTCGACTGCTATAAATATGCATTTAAGCCGAGCAATTCCATTTTTCACCTTTGAACTATTCCTAAGCCACCTAGCTATTGATTCTGAAAGTATAACAACTTAGACTCCAATAAAAAGCATGGGCCAAAGGTCAAGAAAAACAACCTTTCTTGTCAACTCTCCTCTTAGATGAACAGTCATTGACCTCGGAATATGCCCTTTAGGTACATGCTCAGCCAACTCTTGCATCTTAGCCTGCCACACAATGAAACTCTTTTATTCATCAATTTGATATACCAGTGCAACAACATTCACATAAACGACACTCGTCAACCAGAACAGAACCTCCTGAAACTTAAGAAACTTTGATGCTCTGAGCTGAAGAATAGGATTTCCGGCTTTGCTATTAAGGCGACAACGGCTGGAGGGGCACTTAAACAAAGGCATGAAAACTCTAGCTGTAACTTCCTGATTTTCCACGCAACAGAGAGATAATCAGAATTAGTATAAGTAATAAAGAGACTACAATCTGGCAGGCATAGTTAAGTACCTGGTAAATTTCATGACCACAGTCTTCGCATGTGTATACAGCAACCGCCATCAGTGGCTTGACATCCGAACAACGGGTCACAATACCAGATATCCTGACAAGATGCCCAATGTGTGAAGCCTTAACCTCCCTGATGGTAGCTGGCCGTCCCTTTGAAGGAGCTTTAAAATAAACCTCACTGAATCAAAATCAATTTCAGTTTCATTAGCAAACCAAGTTATCAGTAGCAATCCACAAACAATGAAGATACAAAAGCTACACAAAGAGTGGTATAACAAAACTTACTAAAATCTTTTAATCTCCGAAGGAATTTGCTGACGCGGATCAGGAACATCAGCATTTTCAGTTCCATCGTCGGCTCTCTGTGTCATGAGAATATCATGATCATCATCTGGAAACGCCTCTGTTGGTTCAGGTAGCAACTCGTCGATAGCAGAGGAGAAAATGGAAACATATCGGCGGGTGTTTTCAGTCAACCGTCTGAAAAACTCTTCATCACCGTCCTTATACTGAAACAGCAAAGAGACGACAGAGTAAGTTTTTCAATTGGCTTTGCAGAAAATTCAATAAAGGAACAACACGAGAGAGAAAAACAAAAACTCACATTCAATAAGTCGGTGAGATCGACCTGAATAGCTCGAATCTTACGATTCGCAACTTCTTGCTACAAAAATGGAGGAAAATATAAGGATTATCGTAGTAGCCCAGAAATAAATTTCACAATACGCGAAACGAGAACGAAAACATCAACAAATAGATGCAGCGATTCGACCTAGAGGACATAAGCGAAATTTCCAATTTCAGTTAGATGGTTGATTTATCGAGTGAACCCTAATTTACGGAGATTCGCTAAACCCTAGAAGAGGAAATTTGGTGAACAAAAATCAGGAGAAACTCACGAGGATCTCCAAATACTTAGATCCGCCATTCGCGTCGGCGAAATTCGCGAGAAATTCCTTGGCAAACGCTGCAGAAATGTAGAAATTGTAAAAAATCAAATCACAGCAATAGAAGAACGAAAGGAGAAGATTTTATCGAGAGGAAAAACAATGCACGGAAGAAGCGGGGAGATTTTTACCTTTGTCGGCTTCAAAATCATACTCTTTCATGGTTGGAACTTGGAACTTTAGGCTAGAGAGAGAGAGAAAGAGAGAGAGTTAGAGAGAGTGTGAGAGATACAAAGGAAGAACGAGCGACTGGGAAAATTAGGCGGCAAAGAGATGTAAATGAAGATGAGATTTAGGCGGGAAAATTACAGATAGTGACGATGAGAAATGGCGGGGGGGGGTTTTAAATGGACGGTCTAGATCTAATGATATCAAGTGCAGATGTCGAAAACAAAAATTAAAAAGGGAAAGAAGTGTGGCTGCCGAGATTCGAGCTCGGGTCCCCACGGCCACAACGTGGGATTCTAACCACTAAACTACAGCCACTTCGATGTTTACTCTCACATATTTTATTTACTTATTCAATATTTAGTTTACGATTAAAAAGAGAGAGAAAAAAAGTGTGGCTGCCGGGATTCGAGCCCGGGTCCCCACGGCCACAACGTGGGATTCTAACCACTAAACTACAGCCACTTCATTGTTTAACCTCACAGCTTTTATTTACTTATTCAATTTTTGTTTTACGACTAAAATTCCGTTTCCAATTATGCTTTGACATTTGGAGAAAAAAAAAAGTGTGGCTGCCGGGATTCGAGCCCGGGTCCCCACGGCCACAACGTGGGATTCTAACCACTAAACTACAGCCACTTCGATGTTTAACCTTACAGCTTTTAGTTACTTATTCAATTTGTATTCTACGTTTTATTTACTTATTCAATTTGTATTCTACGATTAAAATTCTGTTTCCAATAATGCTTTGATATTTGGACATTTACGTACAGCGAATATGGGACAAAATCCTGTCACTTTCATTTTCCTCGTTACAGCGATAACTACTTTGTGCTATTTCTTCTTACACTTTTTATTTTTTGTTTCCTCAACTCAAAGCCATTGTTATGATTTCATTTCATATTTCCATCCTCTCCCTTTGTTCTTTTTTTTCCTGAATGTTTAGGTTTTGATTAGATTTGTCATTCGTCTTCTTCTATTAGACTCTATTTTTTTTTTTTTTTTTTTGCATTTTCATCGAACTTGGTCAACAACATTTGTAACATCGCCTTCATATTAGGCGATAAAAATTCATGTAATAAATAGCAAACGGAGTCTGAACAATTTCAGTCTACAAAAAATCGTCACATCTTCTTCTTTCTTTCTCACCTGTAAGTCTTCTTAATTAAACACTTTTTATTCCAAATTCCTTCTGGAATCAAGACCGAATCTGTTTTTTTTTTTTAACCTAAGACTACCAATCACACATGTCTGGATTCTTTACTTTCTGTCTGAAAACAGTTATTATTGTTATTGTTTTTGTTTTTTCTATTCATAATGACTTAAACGATTTTTTCTTTTCCAGGTGTTGAACGGATTAAGATTGGAGATTCAAAAGTATAAAGAACAAACACTTTCTCAAAATGACGTTTGGCAAAAAGGTAAAAACAAACTAAAAACCCCTTCTTTTTCTAATTTAATAGGATTTTATCCAACGATTAAGAAAATTTGTGAAAATTGGAGATCAAGACATGCAAAATCTGCAATAAAATATTAAATTATGTTAAGATAAGGTCAAGAACCAAACACGAAGTCACACGCAATTATCACAATCCTCAAAGACGAAAAAATTGAATCTAAGCCACTTGAAGATGTAGTAAATGCATATACCCTTTTTGTTTGTGTTTCCTTTCCTCTCAGATGCTAGAAAATTGAGTTAAAAAGAGAAAATAGTCAACAATTGCAGCAAACTCTGAAGAAGCAAAATAAACCAGAGAGAAGAAGAAGATGGCAGGAGGGTCGTTTGGTCCGACCGGTGTGGCTAAGGAAAGAGCAGAACAATACCAAGGGAAAGTCACTAGCTATGTCATCATCGCTTGCCTTGTTGCAGCCATTGGTGGATCCATCTTTGGATATGACATTGGAGTCTCAGGTTTTTATCTTCTTCTTTGGAATCAAAATTCTGAAAGATTGTGAAAAATGGATCAAGAAATTGAGTTTTTATTTACAGGAGGAGTCACATCAATGGATGAATTCCTTGAGGAGTTTTTCCACACAGTGTATGAGAAGAAGAAGCATGCACATGAGAGTAACTACTGCAAATATGACAATCAGGGATTAGCTGCTTTCACTTCTTCACTCTACTTGGCTGGTTTGGTTTCGACTCTGGTGGCTTCACCCATCACTAGAAACTACGGAAGGCGTGCGAGTATTGTCTGTGGTGGAATCAGCTTTCTTCTTGGAGCTGCTTTGAATGCTGGAGCTGTTAACTTAGCAATGCTTCTCGCCGGAAGGATCTTGCTCGGTGTTGGCATTGGCTTTGGCAATCAGGTTAGACTTTAGACAGAGACGATTTTGATTCTTGATTCGGCCATAAAACCAATCTCATTGCTTGCTCTGGTTTTGCTTTTTTTTTTCAGGCGGTTCCTTTGTATTTATCAGAAGTGGCACCAACACATCTACGAGGTGGTTTAAACATGATGTTTCAGTTAGCTACAACGCTAGGGATCTTCACGGCGAATATGGTGAATTTCGGTACTCAAAAGCTTAAGCCTTGGGGATGGAGACTCTCTCTTGGTTTGGCTGCTTTTCCGGCTCTGCTCATGACTCTCGGAGGTTACTTCTTACCGGAGACTCCCAACAGCTTGGTGGAAAGAGGACTGACGGAGAGAGGAAGACGAGTTCTTGTGAAGCTAAGAGGAACAGAAAACGTGGACGCCGAGCTTCAAGACATGGTGGACGCGAGCGAGCTTGCGAATTCGATCAAACATCCGTTTAGGAACATTCTTCAGAGACGACATAGGCCTCAGCTAGTAATGGCGATTTTCATGCCAATGTTTCAGATCCTCACAGGGATAAACTCAATTCTCTTCTACGCTCCTGTTCTGTTCCAGACAATGGGGTTCGGTGGAAACGCTTCTCTCTACTCATCAGCTTTAACAGGGGCTGTTCTTGTCCTCTCCACATTGGTTTCAATAGCGTTAGTGGACAAATTAGGACGAAGAGCTCTTCTCATCAGCGGAGGATTGCAAATGATTATCTGTCAAGTCATAGTCTCAGTGATCTTGGGAGTGAAATTTGGAGACAACCAAGAGCTTTCAAAAGGGTACTCAATGGTTGTAGTCATCTTCATTTGCCTCTTTGTTATAGCGTTTGGATGGTCTTGGGGACCGCTCGGATGGACCATACCGAGCGAAATCTTCCCGTTGGAGACTCGCTCCGCGGGACAGAGCATAACGGTTGCTGTGAATCTCCTCTTCACTTTCATCATAGCTCAAGCTTTCCTGTCTCTCCTCTGTGCATTCAAGTTTGGGATATTCCTATTCTTTGCTGGTTGGGTCTCAGTGATGACAATCTTTGTGTATTTCCTGTTGCCTGAAACCAAAGGAGTGCCAATTGAAGAGATGACACTCTTGTGGAAGAAACATTGGTTCTGGAAAAAAGTATTACCTGCCACAAATCTTGAAGTTGAGGAGAGGAGCAACAATGAGACAAATAGTTCAGTGTAGAAGAGAAATTTGTAAGCTGATTATGTAAGATTAGTGTTGTTGTCATTATCAGTTTATCATTGTAGCGTTTTGCATAATGCAAATCTAGAAACTTTGTGTTTATTACATAGAAAAGAAGGAGGTGATCCAAAATCATGAACAATCCAAAATCAAAAGAAAAACACACAAGGCAACACAAAAGCCATAGAAAAGAAGTCACAGTGATTGTTGCTTCCTCTCCCCCCCTAAAAACTCCATTACAGAGTTGGAATTGTACGCAGCCAAAGGTTGGTTGCAAGTGGCGTGAGAGATGACATTTTTCCATCTTTTCTTCTATGAGGTAAACAATCAATTGTTTCCTCTTCTTCTGAGGATGCATCAACACCTTCTTTCAAAGAGATGCCTTCGAGATTTAAACAAGGAACTCGTTCTTCTCTTCTTCTCTAAGAAATTGGAACAGAGCTTAGAGGCGGAGAAACTGAGAACCAGCACCGGCATATTTTCCGGGAAAGATCTCTAATCCTTTAAAAGCTCCGACCTGCATCTTCACAAATCTTTGATAACATCACTGCTCAACACAGTGCTGTTTCCAGTACCACCAGTTGATTCAATAACTGAATTTACAGGAGCGTTCAAATTCACAATCATCATCGACGAGACAGATCTAGCAGCGGCTAACTTCTTCCTCTGGAAACTATAAGGACCGTAGATCTTTCTCAGAAGATGCGGTACCTGGTCTACCGTCAGATTTCGCGCTTCATCAACAGAGCTCTGAGAAGTGGAGGGCGGCGAATCGAGTGGGTGCGAGAGGGACCGAGAAGATGATCTAGCGTTGTTGATTCTCGAGTTTCGGATCTGAGCAAGCGCGCCTGGTTTCAAGTACCGGTGGAATCCGTCGTTTCTTCTTACCGGAGATCTAGAATTATCCTTCATGGTTCAAAATTCGGCTACGCTTGGTTGGGTCGAAGAGGTGGAACCTGAGGATCCAGAGAGAGAGAGAGAAGGAGAGAGATGTGGAAGATCTGTGAATGAATATTGGTGGACCTAAAGGATTTTGTATCAGAGCGAAGAGGGGCGGGAAAATGTCATTTAGGGATTACAGGTGCGACTTGAGAGGGAAAACCGAAAAAGATGAGTCTCCGAGAAAACAACCATTTTTTTTGTTCATTTTGCAATCCGAGAAACACATGTTATTGAAATACCGGTTCTTGATTGGTTACTTATGATAACTGATGGGCCTTGGTGGGCTCTCTTAGGCCTATTACAGCTACCGAGAAAAGCCTCTCACTGTCACTGCATGATTGATCACTCGCAGTCGCAGAGACGCACTACTAGGCGTTGTTTCCCGCCAATTCGCAAGTTTCCGCCGGCGTCTTTCCCGGTGAAATTCCCGCGCTCTCTCTAAACTCCATTAAGCTCCCACAGTCTATCACTTTCCCTCTCTCATTCTCTCTCCACCTTCCTGATTCCCTCTCTCAAGTCTGTTCGCTTTTTTCCTCTCAAATGGCGCCGTCTCGCCGACAGATCAGCGGAAGGTCTCCGTTGGTGAACCCGCAGCGTCAAATCACCGCTTTCTTTGGTAAATCCACTGCATCTTCTTCTTCTCCCTCTCCGTCACCAGCTCCATCTCTCCCCGATAAGAAAACCCCCAAATCTAACCCTAAATCTAGTTCTCCGTCTCCATCACCATCACCATCTCCACCTCTCTCCAGTAAGAAAATCCCCAAATCTAACCCTAACCGTATCTCTAACCCTCCTGCTCGTAGTCCCAGTCCCGGTCCGGCGACTCCTTCTCCTATACAGTCCAAGCTTAAGAAGCCCCTCCTCGTCATCGGACAGACGACACCTTCTCCTCCGAAATCGGCGGAAAATACGTACGGGGACGAGGTGGTGGGAAAGCAAGTTAGGATTTACTGGCCGTTGGATAAGAAATGGTATGATGGGAGTGTGACATCGTATGATAAGGGTGAGGGTAAGCATGTGGTCGAGTATGATGATGGTGAAGAGGAGGCTTTGAATTTGGGGAAGGAGAAGATCGAGTGGGTGGTTAACGAAAAATCAGGAGTGGGGTTTAAACGATTGAGACGAGGCGCTTCGGCTTTCAGAAGAGTTGTGACGGATGATGATGATGATGAGGATGTGGAAATGGGTAATGTGGAAGAAGAGAAAGAAAATCAAAGTGACCGTGATGACTCTAGCGATGAAGACTGGGGAAAGAACGTGGGTAAGGAGGTATGTGAGAGCGAGGAAGATGATGTGGAGTTGGATGATGAGACTGAGATTATGGATGAAGAAGAGAAAGATGAAGAAACTCCCAAGGTAAATAGAGTTTCCAAAACTGACTCTAGAAAGCGGAAGACTAGTGAAGTAGCTAAATCAGGTAGTGAGAAGAAAAGCAGAATTGATGAGGACGCTACTTTGAAAGGTTTTAAAGCTTCTGTTGTGGAGCCTGCGAAGAGGATTGAAGAAGGTAAACCGAAGATTCTCTTGTTTTAAACACATAAGTGCTTATTTTTGCAATTTTGGTTAGTGATACTTCAAGGTTTCATCTTGTTAACAGCTCAGAATTATGCAACTGTCTCTTGCGCTGAATTTGGCTTAAGATGGTGTTCATTGTTGGTTGCTAAATTTTTCCTTCTCTTACTGCAGCTGATAGGGTGATCAAGGCTTTGGATGATAACATATTAGATGGGGATGCTCTGGCTAGATTTGGTGCACGTGAATCTGAGAAATTTTGCTTCCTGGGAGTGTAAGTCTTTCACTATTTTGTTCCATCCTACAGGCTATTTTATATGGTGGTTAGGAGTAGAAATAATCTAGAACTTTGAGGTTATCTAGATCTACAAAAGCCTGATTTGTGTCTTGAGCAATAGTAACCGTATTACTAGGTTGCGTGAACCCTATAGCTAAACTATTAATACATTTAGTTCTTACAAATTACTTCTGGTGAGCAGAGACCGAAGGGATGCAAAAAGGAGACGCCCTACTGATGAGAATTATGATCCAAGGACACTCTACCTTCCTCCTGATTTTGTGAAGAGATTAACAGGAGGCCAGGTAAGAGCACTTGTAAATCTGGTTCACAATATTTTTATGAAGCTAAAAACATTCCACTTATCTGGTTTTGTGGCCTTTTTCAGAGACAATGGTGGGAGTTTAAATCAAAACATATGGACAAAGTTGTTTTCTTCAAGGTAGATCAATAATTACTTATTACTCAAAACTTATTTATTGGTGGGAGATTTGAGAGTTAAATGGTTTTCTTTGGATGACAAACAGATGGGTAAATTCTATGAGCTTTTTGAGATGGATGCGCATGTAGGAGCCAAGGAACTTGATTTACAGTACATGAAGGTAACTGATTTCTTAGAACTCAGAAGTTGTTGATGCTTTTCGATATATCTCTTAAAATTGTACAAGAATCCAAAGGATTGACATAAAATCATGATTAAAAAAAAAAAAAAAAAAAAAAAGCACTGTGCATTTCTCCTGTACTCTACCTATCTAATGTTTTTCTCTTTTAAAGAACCTGATGTAGGTCTTTGTTTTCTAGGGAGAACAACCTCATTGTGGATTTCCCGAGAAGAATTTCTCTGTAAACATCGAGAAATTAGTTAATAAGGTTTGTTTCCAGAATCATAGCAATTCCAGTCTGTGTGATTTATTTCTTGTTATGTGAGGGAGAAATCACCTTCATGGGCAGAAGTTATACTGTTGGGTAGAAATAAAGATGACTGAATTGAATGGAACAGGGCTATCGGGTTTTAGTCGTGGAGCAAACAGAAACACCTGATCAGCTGGAGCGACGCCGAAAAGAGAAAGGCTCCAAGGATAAAGTAGGTCCCACTAAGAATCTGGTTATAGTAGGCATCAACACTTTCTAGTCAGTTAATTTGGTTGCTAATGAGACTAAAATTCATTTACAATGGCTGGTGCTATTGTTAGAGAACTTATGATAGGGAGGACTCCTAGTGACATTACTCATGTTTATGTAGGTTGTGAAGCGTGAAATATGTGCAGTTGTTACAAGAGGCACGCTCACAGATGGGGAGATGCTATTAACTAATCCGGATGCGTCTTATCTGATGGCGTTGACTGAAGGAGGAGGGAGTTTAACTGACCAGGAAGCAGAGCACGATTTTGGTGTCTGTTTGGTTGACGTTGCAACAAAGAAGATCATTCTGGGGCAGGTGGGTTCTAGTCGCTGAATTGATTTAATGAAAAGCCATGCATGTTTTGAATCATCTCTCTTAGTTATTTTCAGCTTTTACTTTGGTATTCTATTTGACAGAATTTTATTTGAATTCCTACCAGTTCAAAGATGATCAAGACTGCAGTGCATTATCCTGCCTGCTCTCTGAGATAAGGCCGGTGGAAATTATTAAACCAGCTAACGTTCTGAGTTCTGCAACAGAGAGAACAATAGTTAGACACACTAGAAATCCCTTGGTAAATAATCTGGTTCCACTTTCTGAATTCTGGGATGCAGAGAAGACAATACATGAAGTTGGAATTTTCTACAAGAGAATCAGTTGTCAACCGTCTTCTGCTTATTCCGGTGATGGTTCCCTGAACAACGAAAGTGGTTCAAGCGTCCTACCAAAAATGTTGTCTGAATTAGCAACTGGAGATAAGAATGGTAGCCTGGCACTCTCTGCGCTTGGTGGTGCCATTTACTACCTGAGACAAGCTTTCTTGGATGAGAGTCTTCTTAGGTTTGCCAAGTTTGAATCCCTGCCTTACTGTGATTTCAGCAACTTTACTGAGAAGCAGCACATGGTTCTTGATGCTGCTGCCCTTGAAAACCTTGAGATATTTGAAAACAGCAGAAATGGAGGCTTTTCAGGGTAAAGTTTCTTGATCAAACTATATCTTATCAAACATAATTGATGTCTTCTAAATCTAAAGTGAGTGTTGTCTTTTGTAGAACGTTGTATGCACAACTGAATCAATGTGTCACAGCATCTGGGAAACGGTTACTGAAAACATGGCTGGCAAGACCTTTATATAATCTAGAACTGATCAAGGAACGTCAAGATGCTGTAGCAATTCTGCGGGTGAGTCTTTGAAAAATTGCTTGACTCTGCTGACATGTTGCGAATAAGACAATAACCTGTCATCTTGGTTTCCCATTTCCCTTTTTCATTTTCTGTTTTGCAATCCATGAACAGATTTCTTCAGAACTACACCATTTCCCCATTATGGGTGTTTAAGATCTTGCTATGCCGCTGTGTGTCATGGCAAAGATGACTTCTTTTTTTATGCTTTCAACTAACCATCTACTTCTGGAAATTATTTACTTAGTATTATGAAGCTTACTCTGCATGCAGTGTGAAGACTCGTTTATGTCTGACGATTCTTTGAATTATGGTACTGTCTTCAGGGTGAAAATCTCCCGTACTCACTGGAATTTCGGAAGGCATTGTCCAGACTTCCAGACATGGAGCGGTTGATTGCACGTATCTTTTCTAGCATGTAAGGGATCAACTGGATTGAGGTTCTTGCATATTGATACCAGGTATCTACTCACAATTTTGTTTAATCACTGCGTTACATGTTACAGTGAAGCTAGTGGAAGAAATGGAGATAAAGTGGTTCTATACGAAGATGTGGCAAAGAAGCAGCTACAAGAGTTCATATTAACTCTACGTGGTTGTGAAACAATGGTAGACGCATGCTCTTCACTTCGTGTTATTTTGAAGCATGATAAATCCAGGCGGCTGCTTCACTTACTTACACCTGGTATCATCACTACTCTCCATATTCATATTTTTAGACTGGTAAATCCACAGCATCTTACTTACTTTTTTTTTTTATGTCAGGACAAAGTCTTCCAGACATCTCATCCTCCATTAAGTATTTCAAGGATGCTTTTGACTGGGTAGAAGCTCACAGTTCTGGACGTGTAGTACCTCATGAAGGAGCTGATGAAGAGTATGATTGTACTTGCAAAACGGTAAAAGAATTGGAATCCAGTTTGACAAAACATCTGAAGGAGCAACGAAAATTACTTGGAGATGCATCAGTAAGAAATATTTTCCATACATGTTTTTGCCCCTTAAATGCCTAATCAACTGAGGATGCTGATCAGAGCTTTGGTGATCTTGTCCAGATAAATTATGTTACAGTTGGCAAAGACGAATACCTCTTGGAAGTTCCTGAAAGTTTAAGTGGGCATGTTCCTCAAGATTATGAATTATGCTCATCCAAAAAGGTAAACAAAAGTTTCCCATTCTAAAGAAACAGGCATTTCATTTTCATATTAACAAGTTGATGTTTTAGTTGAATCTTTCTGCCCCTGCATTTCTGATTGTATTATCTTAACCTCGCTGTTAGGAGGGTATAAAGAGACGCTATAATTTGTTAATGGGATTTTCGTACTGTTTACACCCATCTTTTCAGGGTGTCTTTCGATACTGGACTCCTACCATCAAGGAATTATTAAAAGAGCTATCACAAGCAAGAACTGAAAAAGAGTCTGCTTTAAAGAGCATTTCACAAAGATTAATTGGACGTTTCTGCGAGCATCAAGAAAAATGGAGGCAATTGGTTTCTGTAACAGCTGGTATGGACAAGTTCATGTTTCTAATTTTTTGTCTAAATTCCAGCTTTGATTTGTCTTTTCATTCAAAGAATTTATCAGTATCTTCCTCTAGAAAATGAACATTTCTTAGGAAGTACCTGTTAATCACTGCCACCCGGGTGTTAGCTTAGTGAGGCATGGGGTTTCTTTACATCTTATAAGCAAGAGATTACTTGAGTATAAGATTGTTTAATAGAATTAAGTAAGTAATTTGGATGCGCTTAGATCTTTCTTTGGATGCGTTGTTGACATGAATTCATTTTATTGCAGAGCTGGACGTGTTGATCAGCCTCGCTTTTGCAAGTGATTCTTACGAAGGAGTAAGATGCCGCCCAGTTATATCAGGTTCTACGTCTGATGATGTTCCTCGCTTGTCTGCCACTGGTCTAGGGCATCCAGTTCTGAGGGGTGATTCATTAGGCAGAGGCTCTTTTGTACCAAATGATGTAAAGGTTGGTGGTTCGAAGCAGGCCAGCTTCATCCTCCTCACAGGCCCAAATATGGGTGGGAAATCAACCCTTCTTCGTCAAGTTTGCTTGGCTGTAATCTTGGCTCAGGTAAGCGCTATCATTTTTTGAATTATGAAGGCGATGGACCTTGACACAGACCCTAAAACGTCGATGAAAGATACTCAAGCAATGATTGTTTTTTTCCACAGATTGGAGCAGATGTCCCAGCAGAAACCTTTGAGCTTTCGCCTGTTGACAGAATTTTTGTCCGGATGGGTGCAAAAGATCATATTATGGCAGGACAAAGCACGTTTTTAACGGAACTTTCAGAAACTGCTGTAATGTTGGTAAGTAATATTCATACTTGCTATGTGTTTGAGTTTTGTTAACGTGCATTGTTATTAACTATGCGGAATACCAACAAACACACTGATAGAAAGTTATTATATCATAATATATGCAGAAATCAGCAACCCGAAATTCGCTGGTGGTGCTAGATGAGCTTGGACGAGGAACAGCCACATCAGATGGACAAGCCATTGCGTATGTTGAACCATTTCTGTATATCTTGTTGTTGGAACTTACTGTTATTATTGCTCAGATTACGTGAAAACTATCTGTAATGATTTTACAGGGAATCCGTACTTGAGCACTTCATAGACAAAGTGCAGTGTAGAGGGATGTTCTCTACTCATTATCATCGTCTCTCTATGGATTATAAAACCAATCCAAAGGTATTGTGTTCAGATTATGATCAATAGCACTGTTAAAGTGCTTGATTCTGCGTTTGGAAGAGACTACATCAGATCGTTCTTGATTTTTGATTTTGATAGGTCTCGCTTTGCCATATGGCATGCCAAGTGGGAGAAGGAACTGGTGGAGTGGAAGAAGTTACGTTTCTCTACAGACTGACGCCTGGTGCATGTCCTAAAAGCTATGGAGTCAACGTTGCTCGGTTAGCTGGTAAGAAACACTGAACAATCGCCTCATGCTTTGAACAAAAGCATTCGCAACTCATCATGTTTGTTTTTGGTTCAATCTGAATAGGTCTTCCAGATGATGTACTTCAGAGAGCCATGATCAAATCCCAAGAATTCGAAAGCTTATATGGTAAAAACCATAGAAAATCCGATCATAAAGTGGCAGAAATGGTGAAGCAGATCATCAGTAGCGTGTCATCAGATTCTGATTTCTCAACTTCAAAGGACTCGTTGTCTGAGCTACACTCCATGGCCAACACATTTCTCCGGTTATAACCAACTGGTTTTAGCTGCCTCTATGCCTTTCCGGTTTGCCAATCGATGAGCTTTGTTCATGTCGAAAACTAAAATCTGAGTCAGTCGGGAAATTTGAAACTCCGACTAGACTCATTTTTGAGGTTTTAGGGGTTTCAGTCTTTAGACTCTGTAAAGGATCGGTGGCTTTTGTGAATGTAATGTTAATGGCAGATTCTGTTTGTAAAACAGGTTTTGACTGAGCAGAGGAGGATTAACAAGATTTTGATTAAAAAGTTTGTAAAACAGGTTGCCAGTTTGATTTTATGGAAAATAATCAAACGCGAATTTATAAGTGGATTACCGCATCATATGTAAATATACGTCTTTTATTTTTTTACTTTGTACTTGCTGACAATGGGGCATCGAATAGATTCGATGCTTTTCGTTAAAAAATTAAGAATTAGAAAGGATAAAAAATCGTTAAATTCGTTCATTTGTAGGTGTTAAGCCAAATGTTGTTGTTGCTCTTCTTCTTCCAACTCTTCGTCGTCAGAGCTCAACGTATCTTCTTCAGATTCCTTATTTTCAAAAAGTCAAACATCACCAAAAGTCAACAAATGTCGAGAGAATGTTGAAAATTTCACAGTTGGCATTAACGGTATATATAGGTTTGGGCTTCGCCATGATATATATTCAAAGTCAAATTTCGTTTTTAAGATATTTCCCATGATCACAAATCTTTTCAAAACGTGGTACCTACGAACGATTAATACGTACTCGCATGCGTGAATACTATTATTCATCACATTCACATCTCACATGCAAATTATTTGGAAATACGTGGTCAAACATTTATATACGGTATGCATATCTATTTATTTGTGTATGTATATGACTTTGGGAATTAATGAATTTATAAAGTAAGCTGAGGAACTTACGGGATATTGATGACGACGACGGAGAGTTTTCTGAATAGATGCGATTGTCCGAATTATAATGAACATTGGCAATAAAATTCCAATTGCCTTTAATGTTAGTACCTGCACAAATCAAATCAAATTCATCCACCCAATTCTTATTTTCAAATATATTTAATTATTTATGGCTTTTTAATTTGTTAATAACTGATTTGATGATTGGTATTTTACTACGTAGAAGGAAAATCATTTTACCGTAAATACTGTGAATGGATACTCTTCGGTTCCATAAATCACATCGAGCGTATGTTTCATCAGCAACAATACTGAAATCTGTGCAAAATAATGTATACTTTAGTTTGAAGGACAAGTATCTTTAATGTCATGTACACTAACATTGGTTTAACTCTAAGATATGATTTAACTCTAAGTAAATAGGCCATAAGCATTTGGCTTCAACCAAAATAAGAAAAGAAAAAGATAAACACTATAAGATACGAAGCAATCCGAATTTGGTAAAGTGGTAAGACAATATTATGGTAGGAGTTGGAGTCTTAGGTGAGACAAGATTTATATATTGGCAAGGCTAAAAACTCAAATTCTTGGCCAACCACCAACTTACCCAACCTATATGTTTTTCTTTTCCTACAATATTTATAGTATACCATTGAAGAATACTTACAAAGAGCCTGAGACAGGCGAAATAGCATAAATGCATAATATGTAGAAGACTGACTATCAAATGACAAATTTTATAACGGTAACATTTTACATTTATTTTAAATATATATATTTTTCATGATGGGAAAGGAAACCAAACAACACATTTATAGGCTTTGCCACATAGCTACGAAAATAGATTTGGCCAAAAAAGCTATGAACAGAGTAAGTAGTTGTTGCCACATCTATTTCAGAGCTCCATAAACTAAAAAAAAAAAATTATTTCTCATCATTTGTGTCTAACTAATTTATTACTGTTAGTTAGCTCTTATCATATTATAATAATAACTTTCCAACCAAAATTCTGGTAAAATACTCGAAAAAAAAAAACATATTAAAAAGAGAGAGTGAGAGAACTTACAGTGAAAGTTAGTGATCTGCAAAAGAAAGCTCCTCTATCAGCAACAGAGTTACACTGAGGATAATCTGGTTGAGATATAGACACTAATCTTCTACTTCTTCTTCGTCCGTTTTCTCTGTTCCATTTTAAAAAAAACAAATAATTGCAAATTTATTATAATTATTATTTGTAGAATATGAGTAATAAAATATTTGCAAGCTATCTTCTCTACGCGTAAGCAAGTAAGGAATCAGGAAACCACGTCAATGAGTCAATTATTTGCAGTTTCCAATTTGTTTGACTTATTTTGTGTTTCTTTTTTTTTATTTTATCAATTTTTTTTTTTTTTTTATCAAATAAAATTACCTGATTGTGATGACTTCTGCTTCAAACAACTTAGGTTGTTTTGGAACTGCCGTATACCCATGTCTATACTCCTGCAAAATTACAATGTTAATAGTTTTTTCTTTTACACAATTCATCAATTGAATTATGTCAATGTAACTCAAGTTTCTAAATCAAGTCATGCTAATTTTACTGGGGCACGTAGAAATATATTTTTTTTAATCCCAATAACCATTTAAAAAATTCACTGAGTTTTTTTTTGAAAACAAAATAAACCATAAGTTCACAAGTGACTGCGACGACCAAATTATATTTATTTACTTTCCTAAATGATAATTATTTATCGGTATGAAAAGTGTTTGACGACAAGAAAACAACCAACACAGAAGAAACAGTGACGCAATAAGCAATTCAAGAAATTGTAGACAAAACAGCGAAGCGCACATCACTAAATCAAAAACCAAATCAAATGAAACAATTAGATCGGAAAGATTGATTATTTCGAGAAACAAGAAGAACCTGAAGACAGATTTCGCAAGTCGTGTTTCCTTTCTCGTTGCACCAACGTTGTATGCAATCTCTGTGTGCGAACTGATCCCAAAAAAAAATATCAGTTTCAAACTTTGAAACACACAAAGAGAAGAAAAATCGAAACGATTGAAAAGAATCAAAATCAGATACTGATTAAGTTTTTGGTTTTTTTGGGTCTATACCTTGACGGTTCCAGAGCAAGCACAAGGAACTTCGAAGAAACTTTCTGCTTCTTCTTCATGGCATATTCTGCAACGAGAGATTTTCAAATTCGCCTCGTCTATGAACATAACTATATCTCCCATCTCCCTCTGTGTATGGATTCTTCGCTGGTTTTGATTTTTTTTTCTTACAGAAAGTGCTTCGTGGCTCTGTTTTTTTTTTTTTTTTAATTAAAGTTTGCTCTGTTTTTGTTATCCTCTGAAGAATAGCTTTTATGTCAGAGAGACTTCAACTTTATACACAGCCTTTTAGACAAAAATTTCCGATTTTACCCTTACTTATGTATGTCTTTTATATTCAAATTCCATAGGGAAATCATTCTTCGTAACTAAAAACTTTTGTTCGGTGTTATTTAATATGAAATGAAAGAGGTAATAAACAAATAATTATGGGATTTTTTTATAGTATTCTTCATAACATAATGTCCAATCATATTGTTATGTACAAACTACAAAACAGAAACGGCCAATTAAAACATACATACAGTACTATATTATTAGAAGTTAATAAAACAAAACGCGGTTCTGTAAGAGCTGGAAGAATGATTATTTCAAATTAAGAGTTCATCCAAAAAGGCCGTATAATTGTCAACTATGAGGTCACACAAGTCAACATAAACCTCCACTTTTCTCATTTCCTTCTTTTATGAAGCTATATATTAAATGGAAGAACTTAACATATACTGTATTGATTTGGGTGATACAGTTAAAAACCAAGAGTTGAGTGAGATAGAGAAGTAAACGAACCTTAATCTAATTGATAACGAACAGCATAAAGAGAGGAGGAAAGTAAAGAGTAAGAACAGTTGCAAACCTTCAAATCATGGTCGTGTTTTATCTAAAACTCAATTACACTAAAGTAGAATAATACAGTAGGTTAGCTTTCATTTCATACAAACTTTTTCTTGTCATTTCTTGCTCTTTTTTTTTCTTTTTTTTTTTTTAATTGCATTTAAATATTCGGGATTATTTATGTCAAACCATAGGATTGACTGGTTGAGCAATAAACTAAATACACCCATCACAATAAAGGCCACCAAAATTCAATCTCTCCTTGATATTGTCGATTTTATACATTCTGGCCGTGTAAGTCTTTTTGCTTTTCTATCAACTACTATTAACTAATTTAATCATGTCGATAAAACGAAAAACAAAATTTCTACAATAATCTCACAAAGAGGCAACAACCAAACTCAACATATGACAAACAAATCCTCCAGCAAAAGAAAAGTGATATTATTATGACATATAAAATTAAGCTCATATGACATCTAACAAAAAACAAATTATAGGTAACCTGATTATATGTCAAGGCAACCTGACTAGTGACTATTTATCATGAAACCACGGACAATAATGTATTTAACTTATAGTGCCATTTTCATTTTATTTTTGGCTTTAATTATAGTACCAATTTTGGTTTTACTTATATAACTTGGAGTGTATAACAATATAATATATCTGTAATTCGAATGAATTTTGAAAGTGAAGCCTAAGGCTCACGAATTGTATGATTGCTTTATCAACGGTCGCCTGGTCAGCTGCTGACTTCACCCGAAATTTAAACTTATGGGTCCCACTTTCAAAAGTACCAGCGTACAAAAAGAATTACTAGTAGTAGTAGTATTCTTTTTTTTCGTTTGGCGCATTTGCTATTTTTTTATATAAAAAATAGTGTTCATGAATTTATATTTTAATTATTCAAACCAAAGTGAGACCACCATAAACCCAAATGAAAAGTGACCATACCTTAGATACTTGGATAGTACGCATCGTCGTTGTTTTAACAAAACACATCCTTATAGAAAATAAAAAGTTAAATATCCATTTTGGATTATACTTCGAAGATGATCCATACTCTGATGTTTTCTAGCTATAGCGAAAACAACTGGTTATGTAATATGTATCAGCACATCACGACAACGATTATCACATTTATTATAATTATCATTATTATTATTAGAGAAATTATTGTATGATCTAATTATACAGCTTCTTTTATTTCGATACATTTAGACGCTGACATTTGTGATTTGTGCTTATCTCGTTTTCTTTGCGATCTTATCTTTCTACGTTGGAAGTTTGTTGGCGTATTTTATTTTCAGCTAATGATAACATCTAACAATAAATATTTAAAAACTCGCCGACGAATCATTTTCTGGTAGATTCTTGTAAATATCATTGTGTTGTGCAACTCTCTTGATTAATTAAAACTCGTATGTCGACCAAAACTAAACTTCATGTCTACTTTAAATTGTATCGCCAGAAAAAAATAAGTACTGCTGGTGCCTGTTAATATGTAACTTTGGCAAGAATATAGTACTTCCTATGTTTCATGTTTCACAATAAGTGTTATTTAGAAAAAATATATTTGCAATCTATTTGGATGTATTAAACTCAAAACACATTCAGTTACATTGCAGATATATTTTCTCCAAATAATATTAATTATAAAATGGAGGGAGTTTTAACTATTAACAGACATTAGTGTCTATTGATTTTACTTAAATGTGTCACTAAATAATGTTCTTTTTTAAAAAATGGTTTAATAGTTTGTGTGAATATTGTTGTTGTTAGACTAAAAGGCCGAAAGGATTTGGGAGCTTATATAAATCTGTAACTGGGCTTAATGGACTCTAATTGGGCTTGCATTCTATGTGGAGACTGACGGTATCTGCTGTGGGTCCGTTTGTGATTTCGGAACCCGCACTGCTTGCCGTTTTCGTTAATTAAGCAGCCACTCCAAAAAGGAACTGAGAGAAACGCCCCTCTCGTCTTTACTCGTCTTCGAAGCTATATTAGAATCCCTTCTCACGATCTCTCTCTGTCTCTTCTGTGTTCTCTGTGTTGCGATCGGATCTTTTAGAGTTGTGTGGTTGGAGAGGATCGAGCAGCCATGTTCATGATAGATTGGTTCTACGGCGTTCTCGCTTCGCTAGGGCTATGGCAGAAAGAGGCTAAGATCTTGTTTCTGGGACTCGATAATGCCGGTAAAACAACCTTGCTTCACATGTTGAAGGACGAGGTTCGCTCTCTATTTCTTCCCCGTCAATTTCTTCTATCGTGTCTCAGTTTTCGCTATCGAATCGATCCAATTCGATTTTGTTTTGTTTACTTTCCATGACCTTGATTGCTCTTTGTCCCCGATGATGTATTATGATTCGTCGTAGATTCTTCTTAAGCTAGCTTCCGTTACTATATCGATCTCCAATTTTGCAAAGTTTTGATGATATGGTGTTGTTTTAGTCAAGAGAAGTTTCTAATTTTGTTCTGGCTTCGATTTAGGAATCGTCGTCTGTATTCTGATTGAGTCCTTTTAAGATGAATCCAGATTATTATTTTTCTTCTGCGTTTAGGCTCCACCGATTCTGTGTGTGATATGGTAGTTATTCTGGAAGTTACCAAAGCTTATTATGTGCTTTCTAGATTGAATGTAGCTCAACACTTTTGTTTTTGCTTCACTGATCTGAATTGAATTTGGTGAAAACAGAGATTGGTACAGCACCAGCCTACGCAGCATCCAACATCCGAAGAACTTAGCATTGGTAAAATCAAGTTCAAGGCATTTGATTTGGGTGGTCATCAGATTGCTCGCAGGGTCTGGAAAGATTACTATGCTAAGGTAAAGCATATCTCTCGTCTTTTGTAGCTTTTGCTTTTTTTTTTTTCCTCCTGCAGTTTACCATAAAAAGGGAGCATCTTGTGAACCCTAAGGTTTTGTTGGTTGTTGTTGATGTTATCTGTTTTCTTCTGCTCATACTTCACCTAACCACTGCAACTTTATAGTCTCTATTGCACAACTTTATAGTCCTTAGTGAAGATATTGCTCTGATAATGCAGGTGGATGCGGTGGTCTACCTAGTGGATGCTTACGACAAAGAAAGGTTCGCAGAGTCAAAAAAGGAACTGGACGCACTTCTCTCAGACGAATCTCTGGCCACCGTCCCATTCCTCATTCTAGGAAACAAAATAGACATACCCTACGCTGCATCAGAGGACGAGCTCCGATACCATCTCGGTCTCTCCAATTTCACAACGGGAAAGGGTAAAGTGAATCTCGCGGATTCGAACGTGAGACCCTTGGAGGTGTTCATGTGCAGCATCGTCAGGAAAATGGGTTATGGTGAAGGCTTCAAATGGCTCTCTCAATACATCAAGTAAGACAAGGCATGGCGTTTATTGTTAAACTCTCAAGTTTCTTATAAATCCCGCTTTTGTGTTTTTTGTCTTTGCTTTTTTTCTTTTTTTTTTTCATGTGTTGTAAGAAATTTCCTTAAAAAACTTAGCTTTCTCGTTTGTGTCATCCTTGACTTGGTTTGTTTCTTGTAGTGATTTTTTAAACATTACATGTTTTGGTAATTTATATTATTGAAATAAGGGAAGAAAAAAAGGTTTGCATTATAACTTTGTCAAGTTAGTTAACTAACCCAACATGGAGGGATGTGGTTGAACAGTTTTTTTCACTTTCATTTCACGCTTAGTCGATATATAAATAATAAATGTCTAGTACGTGTAGATGTAGATATAGATGTACTAGCAGCAACAAGAGTTTATCGACCGTTGGATCAAACCTTCAAATGAACTCAAACCATACGTGTGATTACCCAACAAACCCATCAAAGTTTTTCACGTTCATGATCCCACCACCAATACAATATTTGTTTTGTATATATGATTTAATAATCTTTCAAGTTAAGGATGGAACGGGTTAACGAACTCAATACAAACCAAACCATTTCATGTGTGATGTTTGTGTATTATATATATTTACACAAACCACAAACTCACAGGCTCATTCTGATCTGAGAATGGGTAACACAATCGGTTCTTGGAAGTCGGATGGGGCGGATATGTCTGCCGGAAAAGTTGTCTTGTCTGACGGAAGAGTTCAAAACTTAGAGGAAGAAACGACGGTAGCTGAGATTATGCTGGAAAATCCACAACATGTGGTTGTCGAATTTGATCCGTCATCGATATCATTCAACAACCGCCATCAGAAAAACAATGGAAACTCGGTGAAGAAAAAGCTGACTCCTTTACCGGCGGACAAAACACTCGAGCCGGGGAAAATCTATTTGGTGCTTCCCGGCAAAAGAAGCGGTGCCAAATCATCAACAGCGGGGATGACTTCAGAGGAGATACGGAAAATGCTGTTTAGCGCGACGGCGATGGTAAAGTCATCGTTTAGCTCCTATGATGGGATTCTTCCTTGGTTTACTACTAGAAGTTATTATAACAACAATGGTAATAATAATCCGGCGGCTCATGCGGTGGTTGCTGCTACATCGGTTGGAAGATTGGAGGCGGAGGCGGAGGCGGAGGAGGAAGCGAGACCGGAGTTTTTGAGTCGCCAACTGTCGGGAAGAGGGTGGAAACCAAGCTTGGATCCAATCAAAGAGAAGAAAGCAAAGAAGAAAATTCATCAACTGTTGTTGTTTTAGATACGGTGTGGTTTTAACTCTTTTTTCTTTTCCGTATTTTTGTTGTTGTTTGTGCTAAAATTTGTAAAATCGTTACATTACGTGCGTGCGTGTATGTACGCCGGTCACGAGCAACAACTCACGTGAATCCCTAAACGCTCTGTTTCCATCAGTATCTCTTTGCTATGCCTCATATAGTCTATGCAAAACCCAATTGGCCAGTTCTTATGTCTCTTCGCTGTGTAAAGTTCCACATTTCTTATTCAGTAGAGTATTATCACACGCAGGCTTTGCAGTTTGCAATACAAACAAACCAAATCAATTTCCGTTAGGTTGGGTCTGGTTCGGTATGACAACGAGAGCAAAAGGAAAAACCAAAGAGGTATTTATTTAGTGAATAAGTAAATGTTGGAAACCAAATCTTGGTCATCTCTCCACCATTGGTGTATCCCATGAGCTTCCTTGTAATCTTGAGAACTGGATGTGGTCCGGTTTACTATTAGCTTTGCAGATGGGATAACGTGAACCGGTTCTTGCACTTCCACAGCGTTATTCACTCCCATGGCATCCATCAGCAAACCTCCCAAAGAATGCTGCATCGCCATCCGCTCCACCATCCCAGCTCCATACCCAAACTCTTCCATTCTTCCCCGGTGCTCGAAGAACCCTATGTACTCCGAGCATAGATGGTCCCCTGGATTCACATATATCTCCGGGAGCCACGAACACAGCATATCCTCACAAGCGTTCTCTAATTGCAGCTGCTGCGGTGTTTGTTTGAGGGTTCTGGAGAGAGCGAGTCCTGCTGTGATAAGGCTCCCGGCGATTCGAATCCCTTGCTTAACCTTTTCGTTCGCTATCCTCTCGATTGGCGGTGACACGAACGGAGGGTTGAACAAGAATGACTTAATGTGAATCCCAGTCTTCGCCATTGTTTTGCCAGCGAGAAGCGCCATCGCTGCGCCCATAGAGTGCCCTGTTAGCCACAGGCTGCAACCAGAAGCAGAACCAGCCATGCTTCTCACAGCCTGCATCGCTATCTCAAAACGGGACGTTCGATGGAGGCCGTTGCGGATGATGTGAATATCCAATTCGATGTCACGGGAGATGGAGTCCGGTTTAGTCAGGGTTCCTCTAAAGGCTATGACATACCTCGGTGGAGCTCCAGAGACGTCGGTTGTGGCGGTGTCTTGTTGTGGTGGTTTGAGTTCGTAAATGCCGCCGAAGATGGAGAAGTCAGCATCGTCTATAAGGTTACGAATGAGTTTGAAGTTGAATAAGGCCCACCATGGAGACGCAAGAGCTTCAGAGCCTTCACGTTTTAGCTGACGGTCACGCTCTACTATGTATATTCCTTGCACCAAACTAGCTGCTACGCAACGCTGGTGATCTTCGTTTCCCCTAAAAACAAAGACAAAAAAATTTGAATTTGAGATTGTTGCAGCAGGAAGTTGAGAAAACGAGAAAGCTGAATTCAATCAATCACATTCACATACCAATCGAGAGAATTTTTGAGGAGGTGTGAGGATCCGCAGAGGCTAAAATCTTCTCTATCAGAGGCCATTGCGCTTAGCTATCTGATCTTCTTCTCTAACTGCAATGCCAATTACCAAGTGGCGATGATGCTGTACAAAATCAAAAGAAGAAGGAGAAGACATTTGACATTATGCAAAATCGTTTTAAGCGAGCGAGAAATTGGGTAATGGTATTGCGATGAGTTTCTATAGCAATCTTCCCAATTCGAAGCTTTGCGAATTTTCTTTTCCAAGGTCAACCCTAGCTTTACTAACTCGATTGAAGATGATGATCCAACCAATTCACCGAAAAAAAAACCAAAAATGGGAGAGACTAGACAAGGAAAAAGAAGAAATTGATACCTAAAGTGAGGTTTGAAGCAACAAAAATGCGTTCTCTTGTGCAGAAATTCTCCTCCTTGAAGAAGCAGCGACGTTGGAGAACGAGGAAGAATCTAGAATCTGTTGGATGGTTATACGAAACGACGTCGTCTAGCAAAACAACGACGTGCGTTTTGACCAACACAGCGTTTTGTCTTACTCTTATGGGGCCTTCTTAATTTAGGAATTAGGATTAACATAATTTATGCTAAAACATCAAGTTTACTGACGCATTTTTTTTCTTCCTTCTTTTGAATCTTTCTTAGTTGATCCATCTAAAGAGTAAAAACAATTGCATAGAACAGAAAATCTCTACATGACAATTTTGGTTGCTAACGTCTTTCTTTTATATTCACAACACTTTTGTGATATAATGATGAGATTTCATTGAAAGGTGTATAGATTGGAAAGAGCACATTTCTATTATAGACATTTCTAGCCCCCCATGACGCCGACCTAGAAATTTAAAATAAGAATACTGAGAATAAATGAGAAGATAACAATAAAAAACAAGATTTCCTAATTCAATAAGAAATGGAGATTGAAGAAACCGATTCACCATCATCTATATAAAATTCAAGACATTCCAGAGAGAGCAATTATTCTTTATTTTTTAGTTTTTTCTTTGTTGTTATTGACCTAAACTCATCTCGCCATCTTTTTGTAGTTCTTTTTAAGTTTTGACTTGATAATAAAGATTATTCTTTCGAACCCTAAATCTAATTTTCATAATTAGATTGTGTGATACTTCAGATGATACAGAAAGATGATACAAAAGGGTTATTGTATCTCATTACTTAACATTTTATTTCATTACACAGAAGAACGATGGTCAAAGCAATGCATAGTTCTGTAAACGTAATACTACTATATAACTAACGTACTTCTGTCGTAATTTACCTTTAATTATTTGTGCTTGCATAATTGCATGTTTTCAAAACATATTTCAAAGTAAAATTTAAGGTGAAAATTTCTGGATTTATATTTTTGGCGCAAAATTAATTTCGGTATATCTTTTAACAAAAAATTTTAGAATCAACTTTTCGACGTAAAATTTGATTGCGAGAAATTTCCAAAATTATGTTTTCTTGTATTTTTTAGGAAAAAGTTTTAAAAGGGATTGTAAATTTAAATTTTGATAAAAAAAATTAACATAATGAGAATTTTGTCAATACATTTCTAGAATCAGATTTTTTCACGGCTTTCAACACAAAATGTTTGACTGTATGGATATTTGTTATTTTATTTCTCGATCATTTGTTATGCATTGTAGAAATTGTTTACCTTAGCTAAAGTTTCTTAATATTTTTTCAAAAAGTAATTTAAATCTATTTAAATCATAGTTTATTTTAAACATTTTGAAACGAATCAACATAAATATTTTGAAAATTTATAACAACAAAAATTTAATAATACAGATAAACCAATAACCAAATATTTACTGGTTATTTAAAAGAAAAAAAAAATTATAAATCAATTACGAAAACAATAAGGTTTTGACTACATGTTAAAAAAAATAGAAATGAACAGTAAGTATAAAAACAGATAAAATCTCAAAATACTATCAATGATGATTTATCTACGGAATGATAATTTACTTTTAAAATGAAGAATTTAAAGTTAATACAATCCGGCGTATTAGGCACAGGATATCATCTACTAAAAATATAAGTATACAATTTCAATGATTTAATAATAAAAATCCAGTTATTATTGTCAGTCCGGTCTAACGGAAACTAATGCCTATCCCGATTTGATTTTAATAAAAAACCCTAATGGTACTTGACAAAAAAAAGGCACAAAAGACCGGCAAAAACCTGGAAACTGGTCGGGTCGATTAAATTAATAAACCGAGTTCTGGTTTGATAAACCCTAATCTCAAAAGTCTGTTGTCCTATCTTTTTTTTCTTTTTTTTCATTCCCAGATCGAACTGCTTATATTCATGTAAACTTTTCTGTTTTTTTACAGTTACATTATCATTTTGTGTTCTTCGGAAATATGATGAGATTTAGAATAATATACCACGGAGATAGTTTACAGTATTGATTACATTATTTTCCAGTCTCAAAAATGCCATTAACAAGATATGGTTAATTATCTTGAATTATCTCCTATTGACTGTTTGATAATTTTATAAAAAGAAATGGATAACTAAACTTAGTATGAAAATCTTCTTTTTTTTATATAAATATCAAATAGAACACTAACAAAAAAAATTTAGTTAGTGTTCTATTTGATATTTATATAAAAAAAGAAGATTTTCATACTAAGTTTAGTTATCCATTTCTATCCATTTCTTTTTATCAAAAATAAATAACCCTATGTTGACCAAACTATAAAATTTATCAATTTGAATTGAGCAGGAAGTAACAATGTTGATATATAGATTAAGGATTAAAAATAAATATCAAAAATAACTATATACTATTATTAAAATAGTAATGAATAAGGTGATATTCTCTCCCAATTTTTTTTGTATAATTTTCTTTTTATGTATTAGAATTTTTACTTTATTGATTTCTTGTATTATAGGGATATCAGGTGTATAATTATGTAAATCCACGAATTAGTGAATGTACATGCATGGTTGTAACTGTAAGAAAGCACTTAGACACTATATATATAACTATCGACTCATTGAGAGGACAACAGAGCACAAAAACCAAAAAGAAAGCAAAGAAGAAAATGAAGTGGTTGTGTTTGGTCGCGTTTCTAGCGATTGTGATCGCACAAAGCTATAGCGATCTAAGAGTAGAAGCTGCATCGAGTACTGGTGGGTTCGTGAGTAGGAAAGGCGTCCAGTTTATTTTTAATGGAAAACCATTTTACGCCAATGGATTCAATGCCTACTGGCTCGCGTACGAAGCCACCGATCCGGCCACAAGGTATAAGATAACATATGCGCTTCAAAATGCAACCAGTAATGGTTTGACCATCGCACGCACCTGGGGATTCCGCGATGGCGGTTACCGTGCTCTTCAAACCGCACCCGGTGTCTACGACGAACTAACGTTTCAGGTAAGTACATACTTGTGTATACAGAGAGGATCTATTTTTTCCATTAGTTACAATCAATTTTCATTAAACATAGAATCTGAACTATTAAATCTTCTTTGCCCACTATAGATGCTTAAACTGGCGAAGAAACATTTTGTATTGGTTTCGGGGATTAATTTAGTTTTTGATCTAAGATTTCGGTTACAACGTAACTTACAAACAAATATTGAATAAGTGTATAAGTTTACACTTTACATATATACATATATATAGGAGCATTCCATCGTTAAATTAAATGTCAAACAAATATTTGATTGAGAAAACATTAGAGATTACTTTATTTCATATTCATGATAAATTCGTTATTTCATCGATCATCAGACTGACATATTTTGTATTTTTTTTCATCATTTTAGTTGATTTTGTTTTCTCCTGTTAACTTGATAGTTTTTTTTTGTTTGGTATCATGTTAACGATACTTGATATAGAGTCTAGAACTCACTAAGTATGAAGCTTTTGAACATAAATACCTATCTTTCTGTTAATATTTTGTCTTATATATTTTTGCTGGCGGAAAGGGTTTGGATTTTGCAATAGCCGAAGCAAAAAGATTAGGTACAAAAATGATAATCCCCTTTGTCAATAACTTCAACGACTTCGGAGGGAAGAAACAATACGTGGCATGGGCTAAGAGTAAAGGCCAAAAGGTATCTTCCGATGACGATTTCTACACGAACCCTCTTCTTAAACAGTTCTACATGAACCACGTCAAGGTACACATACAAATTACCCGATTTGTATAGCTTAATGTATATAGTAATACAGACTGATAATTAAATAATTAATGTGCATAACAAATTTATTTTAGACCGTAAATTTTATAACCAATGATCTCTCTTTCTTCTTTTAAAGACTATAGTGAACAGAGTGAATACATTTACCAAAATTGCATACAAAGATGAGCCGGCCATCATGGCTTGGGAGCTTATGAACGAGCCACAATGCAGAGCAGATCCAAGTGGAAAAACCCTTACGGCTTGGATTAGTGAAATGGCTCTTTATGTAAAATCACTTGACCCAAACCATCTTCTCACTACTGGTTCTGAAGGCTTCTACGGTGACTCATCTCCTCAAAGAAAGATTTCTCTAAATCCGGTTGCAGCCAACATTGTTGGAAGTGATTTCATCGCTAATCACAATATCGACGCCATTGATTTCGCATCGATTCACGCTTACCCGGACACATGGTAATAATAGTTAACTCACATACATTTTCATACTTTATTTTTATATATGTACATTTTTTTTGTTTCTTGCTTAATAAAGNAAAAAAAATTTTTTTTTTTTTTTTTTTTTTTTTTTATCATGCAGGATGCCAAACTTAAATGAGATAGGTCGATTGGCCTACTTAAGGAGATCGCTCGAAGGTCACATCGAAGATGCGCAGAACATTCTTAAGAAACCTCTAATCCTAGGAGAATTCGGGAAATCAACGTTAACACCAGGGTATACGCAGGCTCAGAGAGACGCCGTCTTCGCTACAACGTTCGACATCATTTACGCGTCTGCGGCAAAAGGCGGTGCAGCCGCGGGAGCACTGTTTTGGCACCTTATTACCGACGGTATGGACAATTTTAAAGATGGCCTCTCCATTGTTCTTAGTGACAAAACGTCAGCCAATAATATTATTGCTCAGCAGTCAAGAAAGTTGGGTTTGATTGGTGGTGCTAAAGGGAAGTTAAGTCGCTAAATCAAAAACTAAAGTTTAAAGAGGTTCTTTCTGTAGTAGTAGCATTTATAAATTTGCAACAATAAAGGTATAAAATCTCAATGATGATGAATTAATAAAATTTTAGTTATACTAATATCAGTGATGTCCACATTACCAAAAAAAAAATATCAGTGATGTCCATTTTTATTAAAAATATTTATAACAAAAGCTTTATTTATCCCTAACTTTTCTCGTAGCATTTATATACTCTTTCAATCAAAATTATGCGGAAAAAAAAAAAAAAAAATGCAACATTTGTTTACCTCAAAAACTAACTAGGTGTTAGCCCGCGCTATGCGCATGGATTGTTTTATAATTTTTTTTTGTCACGAATGAGCTCGTTTAAGCTTCATGTAGTTGTGTTCATGTAGTTGTGTTATGTGTACTCATATATTTTAATAAATATTTTGCTTTTTTTTTTATTAGTCTAATTTAACTTGATATAAATTTATAGATTAAGACAATTGTAATATGTGTGGAGAAATTTATTGTCATTTAACTTGAAAATCATTTGAAATGGTAAAATTATTTTTTAAGCTAAAATATGACATGTCATACCATAAGAAATCATTGTTGTTCACCAACTTCTAAAATATTTATGATTTTTTTTTTCAATTGTATTCGGTATGTGACTCAACTTAACAACTATATTACTATTTTTTTCTAAGTAAAAACAAAATATATTCTCTTTATTTAATCGAGATACATTTTGAAAAGGAAACACGATAATGCTCAAACACATTAATCTATTGTTTCCTTTAATCTTTATCTTGTTCTAGTATCTATATATTTTTTTCACAAAAAGATCTGAAGTAGATTCTTAAGACATGAACGTGATGTGTTTGTTTGAAGAAGAACCATATTAAGACACTCTGGCGTCTCGCCTTATGTCTTCATCGAACTTGAGCAATTCCTTATCGGCCGATCCAAATTCTGGACCTTTCTTGTTTTTATAAAGGTCAAACAATATCTTAGCTATGTTATGTACATAGTAGTTAATTAGACATTATTAACACTTAAATAAATTAGTGTTGGAGAGTATTAACATGAGCTCTCAAGTGTTGTGTATTTGGTAAAAAGACTTCACGTATCATTAAACCCAATAAAAATAAGAAGAAGACTTCTTAATGTTCACCGCTCTCCCTTCAGCCCTTCAAACTCCCTTCCACAGCTCTCCTCTAGCACCACCAACTATCTCCGTAATCTTTCTTCTATATTTTCATTGTCCTTGGAGCCCGATGAGCTTTTCTTTTGTCCTTTCTCAGAAATCCTTACAGTAAATCTTTTGCTGACCATTTAACCCGATAGATATTAGATGATGCAATCTTTATTACTTCAGCCTCCAAAGAAATTACAGTAGCTCCATTGTTCGAGTTATAATAGAACATGTTTTCTTACCCGGGAAGCAAAAAACTTCATGATCGCGATCTGCAAGCATGAAAAGCAACAATCAATTTTCCAAGCCCTTGCATATATCTATAGAATAATTTGTTCATAAAAATATTAACAACATTTGCGTACATAACAAAATCACAATTGTATCTATAGTCTGTAATTTGACTTGGTTTCCAGAGATTGTACAAAGTTGTAGACGATGGAAGAAGCAAGAGAAATACATATACCAATTCAATGATTCATCCTAACTCATCATATTGAACTTCGTAACTATATCATTAACCTCATTTGAATTCTCGGAGCTGAACTGGTTCGTTGTCCCTTGCAACCATTCAAGGTATTCATCATCTTTCCGTAGCTTGATTATTTTCTTTTCTTACTCAAAAACCAATTTTAGATTTCCTAAGACAGAAAGAGAAGACGGTTATGAAGATTGGAAAGGAATTCTTCTACAAAGATATTCATATAAATTCAATGTCCTCTGTTCGCATCTGAAGTTGCGAACTAAAGTTTCTTCTCACGAACACGCCAAAAAATGTATCCCAAATATACCACTAACCGGATGATTGTCGTGGCTTCACCTCTCCTCTTGATCCGGGCTACTATTCGACTGCTCCATCAACACGCTAAAACCATCAATCTGGACTTTTTTCCTCCAAGACATGATTCATTCGCCAATTTCAAAATCTCATCAACTGAAGAGAACTGAGATATTTCTATCGCGTTTAAAAAGGAAGAGAGGAACAAATACTTGTATTTTGACTAAAACGATTTATCCCCAATGAATACATAAAGGAATCGTAAATGTGTTTTCAGACCTGAGATGATAAACTTATGCTCTGTGGTTCGCACGTATGTGGGTTTTATAGGGTTTTGTGAGAAGCTACCGGGAATCGGAATGGAGGCAAATTGATTCGACGGAGTGAGTGGGCAATGAAGAAAAATCGGTTATGGTGCAAAACTAATCGTTTCGTTTATCAGGTCTGCATAACAGAAGGTGGAAGATGAAAGTTGGAAGACGAAGTAAAGATTTTACCTTTATATGCACTGTTATTTGATACTAAATTTATAAGTATACTTTGAATAATATTCTCCAATACATGAACTATCTTTATTCGATCTTTGCCCACTATAATTCTATCATCTTTATTCGATCTTTACCTGATAAGTATTTTTATTTACCTGCTACACTCTTCCTTACCCGCTATATTCATGCATATTTAAATATATATAGGAAACTTAACAAAATTTTACACACAAATTGATAAATATATTTCATGAATACTTAGTTATCACTCCCTTCGTTTATTTTTAATAAATTTTCTAGGCAAATTTTGTTGTTTCAAAAATATAAAATTTTTAGCTTTTTTGATACACTTTTTCATATATCAAGAAAATATTTATTATATTTTTTGAATTTTTATTGGTTTAAATTTATATAAAAAAATAATTGTAAATACCTATGCATCTATGATTAAAAAGTTTTTTTTTTTAATATGTGTGAAAATCTCAGAAAATTCATTAAAAAAGATGGAGGGAGTATTATTTTTCTTTCGATCTTCGAACACTAAATTTTTTTTTTTTACTGAGAACTGTTATTTAAATGTGAGAATATGAAGAGATATCTAACTTTAAATGCAGAAACTGGAAAGTCATGTAACATTTGAAAAGTTTTTAATTGTTAAACGCCATATGTCATTACCACAGAGCACGAAAATGCTGAGGTGTCAAACTATGGGAGGGAATTATCCAAGTTTTATACTCCCTCTGTTTCATAATATAAGGGCCGGGTTTAAGCTTTTTACACACAAATTAAGTAGCTATTTATTTTTTGTATTTTCTGGAGCTATTTAATTTTTTGTATTTTTTGAAATAAAATATATTTTATCATCAATTCCAAAATATTTCAACCAATAATAACATATAAATAATCAAAAATAATAAAAACACATTTAGTTTTGCATAGAAACTCTAAAACCCCTTATATATTGAAACAAAAAAACCTCTAAAACTAGTATAGATTTTGCAACATTCAACCACATGGCATCAAGAAAATGCAGCATTCGTTTACCTCAAAAGTTAATATCTTCTACAAGTTTTTAGATTTTCTACAAATCACTTTACAAGGCATCTCTAATATTTATTACAGTAGAGATAAACAAATTATTAGAGATAACTACTAATTCGACAACTTATTGTGAGAGAATTATTCATATATGGACTGTGGAGTACTATAAAGACAAGAACAAGGTGCACAACAAACTAAACTAGCTAGTTTCAGTTTGACTTTCAAATGATTATCGATTTTACTTCGCTTCTATTTAAACTCGGACAGGTAGTTTATCCTAAATAACATAATATATATTTTGTTATTATGATTTTTCATCAATTACACATTTTTATATATATATATATATATATATATATATATATATATATAATATCACGATTTTGATTAGCTAATTTTTAACTTTAATTAGAAACAACAAATTAAAGTTGGAATTTTCTGTTCTATCCAAAAGCTACCTCTCAAGAGTGAAATATTGCCACAAACTATATATATTGTCCACAAATCTTTCATATTTCCAATGTAAAACAATTCTAACATTAATATGTAAGAAAATGTGACGAAGCTAAACATTAGGTAAAATCGGTAACTAATAGCATGTTTTCTTGTAATGAAAGTCATGCATTTCTTCATCTTCATGATTTCTTAAGAAAAGAAGGAGATGTTGCATGGCTTCTTGTTGTTAAATCAAAATCTATCTTTCTTTCTTTTTTGCGTACGTGTGTGTAGCAGATTCATCAGATTTACTTTGCATAAAGCAATGTATATGAACAGGGCAAAGTATCAGTTAAAGGAAATTCCAAAGTATCAGTAAAAGGGTAATTCTTGCATGTTCAAACTCGAGAAAAACAAAAACAGAATAAATTATGTAAATGCAAGTTACGTCTTTCTTTTATATTGAGAAAAATTTATGATGTAATAATGATGAAACTTTAACGGAACAAAATTTACATACGAAAAAGAGACGTCATAAAATTTATTTTGTGGTGTGATTAAAATGTTATATATATCTAGACTTTTTGTCAACAATTTGTACATGAAGCCGACTTAGCTCAGTGGTAGAGCGCGTGACTTTTAATCCCGTGGCCGTGGGTTCGATCCCCACAGTCGGCGTCCTCTATATTTTTTTTTTTTTTTTACTTTTTAATAAAAAAGTATTTAAAATGACGTTAGCTACTGAATCTAGCTAAGACATAATATACAGTACTTACAGTTACCAAATGACATGTAGACAACCGCAACAAACGATTAAGAAAATGCTAAGTTTTGTAGATTTTAAATTAAAAGTTAATTGATAATGATTAATGTTCCAATATTCACTGTAGGATATTTCTCACATTATCACTAAAGTATATATTGGTCCACAGTCCAATTCTTTTTACGTAATCTCTAATACTACGATTTTTCAAACTTATGGTCTCTTCAAAGTTAATGGTTTTTTATTTACATTCTTAGCCAAAAAAAAAAAAAGTTAATGGTTTTTTCCAATCGCCAATATCGATAGACCATCAACTTCAAAATTGACAAAACGAGTTCTTTTATCAAAAAAAAAAAAAAAACTTCACCAAGATTATCCATTGTCTAACCTAAATAATAACATAACCTTTTATAATCTTGTTTTCCAAAAAAAAAAAAAAACTATTTATATTCTTATAGTCTTAGATATCTAAAAGGATCAATGTATCAGCTGTTACATTGGTATATAAATATAACATTTTCTTATTTAGAATAGAAAACAATCTAATGTTGGGAATGTTTTAAAAGTTGATATATAAATGGTTTGTCGACAGAACAAAATTTTCTAGACCAGTGAAATCAATAACCACAGCTGCAGATGTCATAAACTTATAATCGTATGAAAAAGTTGACATTTTTTCCAATATATGATTCAAACTCCCTCCTGTAACAAAATTATATATATATAGTTATACTTATATACCATAATCTTATGAAAAGTATTTTATCAGATGGTATAGTAAAAAGTAAAATCTAAATGGTCCGCATGTGAGATGTGTGACACGTGAATTATCGATCGTCTTCGGGCACGGGGATAGCACGTCGTCCTCCCTCTCAATTTTTTAGTAAAAAACATGACGTCACATTGATGATCTCGAGATATGATTGGTTCATGTTGCAAATCTCATGTTAATGTTAATAATTACTTTTCAATGTTAGGTGATAATAACATACGTATACACTAATACACCTATATAATTCAGTTCATTTGCCCCCAAAAGACAATCTAATATATAGGAAATTCCCTCGGATCTTTGTTTGTCAAAAAGTAAAAGAATTGTTTTCTATAATATATACCCGTTTCCTCTTCTTCTATTGGTTTTATAACATAAATGGGACATATATATTTAGAGGACTAGTTAACAATATTGTCTAAAAACAAAAAAGAATTTCTTGCTAGGATGTTAACTATGGAATCGTACACGTTTTCCGAAATGAAATAGAATTATAATCCAAAAAAATAAATTGTGATCATAGAGATCTCAACTATACGAATAAACGCAGTCTAAAAATGATAATTAAAATACATTATCATCACAGATTAAACATGTGGATGTGTAGGTGAAATTTGGATAAGGGAATCTTTAGGGCTTCACAAGAAGTTTGCTACAATGGACACCAACATGTATCGAGAATTGAAGAGCTTACATTAATATCTTATATTAGTTAACTAAATAGCTTAAATAGCAAGTTACCAGTAGATGAGATCTCATTGGAAGGGTTATTATATCTCATTACTTTACATTTTAATTCATTACATAGTAGAACGATGGTCAAAGCAATGTCTAGTTGTGTTGTAATTAATAAATCGAAATTAGTGGCAAATGGCAACTAATGGACCACTCACAATATTGCATTCGCATTTCTGTAAACTTAATACTACTATATAACTGGATGTCAAAAAAAAATACTACTATATAACTAGCGTACTTCTGTCGTAATTTACCTTTAATTATTTGTGGTTGCATAATTGCATGTGTATAATATTGTGACTCATATTTATATCTACATACGTACATGTAAAGGAACAAAAAATATTTTCCTGTTTTGCATTATGCATCTAAAACGCACGACACCATAAGATCGTTGTCAACTACTGTTCAATTTTTACAGAGAATGATATTACATGCACATATATAGAGTAGTGATCACAATTTCTGTTCCCATTAGTGATCATATATAGTTTCTCTTTTTTCAGTTTTGAAAACCAATACACTAGCATATTTCAGTAGTTTTTAATTGAAAATGCTATTCAATGTACAGTTACTCAGTTAGTAAGCTCCCACCAAACAACGACTACTCGGCAGTCAGCAGCTGTTCCTGCAGAAATATAAGAACGGATCCAATGAGGGGGAACAAAAAAAACCGATAATTTCATCAATTTTTTTTTTTGTTTTGCAAAAGTCAATTTTATTTTCAACGTTTTATACTTTTTAACGACAGGTGTCGCTAATCTTTCATCATCTCTTTGGCCCATGTCCTCAACCATCCAGCAGCTCATCNCTCAACCATCCAGCAGCTCATCAATTCCCGCTCAAGGTTCATCCTTCTCTTATGTTTTAGTAGCGGTCGACAACTCGTATCAAGCCTGTTTCTTGCCAAATCTACCGGATCATCAGCCGGGTTATCGGATTTCTCCGAGTTAGGTTACAGAGTACTGCCAACTTACCGATGT
>OVBJ01000679.1:0-45194 GCA_900406535.1 Noccaea bulbosa | reverse complement strand
TAGGTTTCGTTGCCGTATTTCTTCTTTTGATGATTCTGTGAAAATAACTCAGAGAAAACTCTCTTCAGTCACACAAGGTTAGAAGACCATCTCACTGACTCGTGGGTAATATTTGGGTAAGATTTCTCCAGAATCAGACAACAGAAAGCATCAACGGGGTGGTGGCGCAGTTGGCTAGCGCGTAGGTCTCATAGCTACTGAGTGATCCTGAGGTCGAGAGTTCGAGCCTCTCTCACCCCAATTTTTTTTTTTTTTTCCTCTTTCTCTTGTGACTCTTGTCATCGAAAAATGAAAAGCATCAGTGCATGCATCACTATGTGACTCTGTCTAACAAATTTAACCAACCAAATGTTGTTAACAAAAGAAGTAGGCCCAAAACTAAAACGAGAACTGTACCAAACAACACTTGAAACAAAGGAAGGCATACATTAAAAATGTGGGTGTATTAGTTTAGTTTTCGTTTGTTTTAGTTCCTACATTTTAGCATATCAGATTTTATGATTTATGAAGTATAAACACCGACTGTAAATCTGTAGCTGAACCTAGTTGGATTTTATCTTTTGTTTTTATTTTTCGATCTGAACTTAGTTTTCTGTTCAAACATAAACGTTGACACACTAAACAGTAAACACTATGCAAACATGTACATATATTTTACATAATCGAAAACGAAATGAAAAATCGAAGGCTTCCTGGATAAGCTTTGGAAAAGATCTGAGAAATTATGACATCACCAAGTATAAGCCACGTGGCCATACATACGTCTCTATCAGTTCATTTATTACGCCAAAGAAGATAATAGAAGCGTTTTTATTTTCTAATGAATTGAGAAAGTGGAATGGTCTGAAGAGGAAAAAGTTTATCTTTGTATTTTGCAACTCTCGTTGAATTGCCAAAAAAAACTCTGAATTTGTTGAGCTGGTCGGCAATGGCGAGTGCGTCACTGTCCTTTACGGAAAAGAAACACTTCTTTCAGCCTCTTCTTCCCGATTTTCAGAACCACCTCGTAAGCAATTTCTCTATTTTTGTTTCTCTCGCAATCTCTCTGAATTTGTAGTCGCATGTCACGGTTTTATTTGTCTGTTGCAGAACATTCCTGTGGAATTCTTCTCCGACCACATAGAGGGAAAAAACGAGGGCAAGACTGTGAAGTTGAGATCAGATGCGTCGGAGAGAACATGGAAAGTGAAGATGGAAGGCCAAAGACTCACGGAAGGTTGGAAAGAGTTCGTCAAGGCACATGATCTTCGAATCGGTGACTTTGTCGTCTTCAGACACGAAGGAGACGTGAAGTTCCATGTCACTGCTCTAGGACCCAGTTGCTGTGAGATCCAATACGCACCGTCTGGCTTCCGCGACGAAGACGAAGATGAGAGTGATGAAATTGGTATATAAGTGAATCATCATTTATTGTGCATTTACGATGATTGAGAGTACTCTTTCTATTCTTGAAACGATTCCTTCTCTGACACAGAAAAGAAAGTTGAGGAGAATCTGACAGCCAAATCTAATCAGTCTTCATCTGATCTCAGTTGTTTTAGTCCAACTGTCACAGCCTCGAACTTATCAACAAATAAAGTGGTTAGTTAGCTTTAGCGGTTTCTTTGTTGTTGTCATTTTCCACAAACCTGTTTTACAGGTGAAGTATGTGGGAGAGTATACATAATTCACCATTCATTTTGATGGTTGATGCAGGGTGTTCCCAGAGGTTTCGCAAAGCGAAACGGGTTGGACAAACGAAGTCAAGAGATACTTTTGATGAACGAACAAGGAAAGTCATGGGAATCAGAAGTAAAAGTGACTAGTCGGATTTTCATAGTTGGAAGTTGGAAAAGTTTCTGCACCGCAAATAAACTAAAAGTTGGAGATTCTTGCACATTTGCACTGCTCCAAAACACAGCCAAAAAGCCTGTGTTTCGGCTCCCCAGCCGCACAGAGTCGGAGCAAGAGAAGAATATATGGTCCGCAGAAGAAAATATGGCTGAAAAAACTGGAGAAAACCGGTTTGTGGAGTTAACTCCTTCACCTAGCAGCCTTGCGCTTGGTAAACAGGTGACTTTTGAGAACCTCTATCTCGGGTCTCTTGAACACATTGCTTTTCTAATTCTGAATCTTTTGCAGCATCTACCGAGAAGTTTCACAAGATTGAACGGACTCATCAAGCCGGCGAAAGTAATCCTGGTGGACAAAGATAGTGTTGAGTGGTCGATGCAGCTTGGGATTGATAATAGAAGGGGGTCCATGTATATTAGGAATGGTAATGGTTGGAAACGTTTCTGTGCCGCTAATGACGTAGACGCAGGGGAGTCTTTAACTTTAGAGTTGGTCCGAGGAGGCGCAAGTCCTTTGCTCAAGTTCTGCTCCAAGGTCGCCATATAAACTTGCAATCCATGTTTTAGGTTTTACTAATTTGAAGTTATCAAACATGACTTGTACTGTACGCTGTACGCAGATGGAACAATTACCATTCGAAGCAATAAAGGTTCGGCCAAGCAAGCGAGCTCGAGTCCAAAAAAGGAGTCAGGAGACAAGACCAAAGCTTGAGGTAAGGGAGACTGCAGAAGGAGAATCCTCTCGTCGCACTAGAGCATCTAACCAATCCGGTGATAATCAAGGAAACTTGCCGCATACGCCACCTTGCTCTGTCTCAGATCGGGTGGCTAAGGTGAAACAGAGTGTTGTAGATGCTTTAACTTGTGTCAGACGGTTTCAGACCGAGCTCAAGACAATGGATAATAAACTAGAAGATTCATTGCGGGAAATTGACAACTTAGGTTTGATGTGTAATTTGAATGTTCTTTGATACCAAACTCTGGTTTATTTTTTTGATACATATTTTCTCTATTCAAGCTACTAACAATTTCATGTTGGTGCACAGAGAGGAGAAGACAATGGGAATAAAACAACAACCTCAACCTCAAGTAACAATCAAGTTTAAATGTGGAACTGAAGATCATCCGATACTTTTATCGTAAGACTTTGTTTGAAGATTGGGTTTCATTTTGTTTTTCTTTTCTCTTTTGTTGTGAAATATCGTGTTAATTCGCTGATGATTAAAACGTTCTTTTGTTAAGGCAGACTTTATAATTTGATTCCCACAAAATTCATCAAATCACTGCGAGTAGCTTGTAAATGGTAAACAAAAGTTGGTTTTATCCTTAGGGCGGTCGAGCGGAAATCTCACATGGTAACACGGCAACAGAGACGTAGTAGGGACAATAGACGAAACTCTTGAAACCCTCTTTTGTTAAGGACTTTAGATTTTCTTTTCCACAAAATTCATCAAATTACTGCGAGAAAAACTCACTCTTCAGTCATGTCACGGCCTACACATATTATCGAGAGAGAGATAGTAGCCTTTGCTTAGATGAGGCTTTGTTTATAGCCAATTTATAGAGAGAGCATAAATGGGGTGGTGGCGCAGTTGGCTAGCGCGTAGGTCTCATAGCTATNCCCCCCCCAAAATTTTTTTTTTTTTTTTTTTTTTTTTTTTTTTCCCTTTATATCTAGGACATATATGGGCATTTTGTCAAATATTATCGAGAAATGATAGTTATATTAACAAATTTGGAATAGATTTAAACAACCACGCTCTAATGGCTGCCTTCTTTTATCATATGATTAAAAACAAAAAATGTTTGTTTTGTTCCGCCCAAGTCTTTTAACATGTGACTTGTGAGAAGAGCATCACTATGCGTCACAGCGTAAGTTGGGGCAAGACTCAAAAGTTCGTCACAAATGAAGATGGATCATATTCATTAGCTTATATATTGGTGTAGATGTATGCCATAGTCATCGATCAAGATACTTGTATGAGCGATTTCAGAATAAATTACTACATTCCAAATGTTGATGGTTTGTACTATTTTACTTATCAGATTTAATGATTTATATAAATATCGATGAGGTTGAAATTTAGTTTGACTTTATCTTTGTAGTTTTTTCCCGATTTATATTAGGGATTATTAATTTCTATTAGAATGTATTTTCTTGGTTTTGTCGTTAACTAATTTCATCATTCATAGGATTGAAAAAAAATACATTTACAGAACAAAAAAAATAAATGAAAATGAAAATGAAAAAAATGAAAAATACGAAGCTTCTTGGATAAGCTTTGGAAAAGTTCTGAAAAATAATGAAATTTATTATATCAACTTAAGTATTTACAAATTTAACGTTGACAAGAGAGGAGCGATGTATATTGTGAGTTATAGTTGGAAAAGTTTCTGCGCAGCGAATGAAGTTGGCCCAGGGGATTGTCTAACTTTGGAGTTGAACACCATATGCCTTGAGATCCACGTTTTAGGTTTTACTAATTTGAAGTTACTAAACTTGATTTGTACGCAGATGGAACAATCACCATTTGAAGCAGAGGCTAGGGCACACAAACGAGCTCGAGTCCAAAAAAGGAGTCAGGAGACTAAGACAGCTGCAGAAGGAGAATCCTCTCGTCACACGAGAGCATCTAACAAATCCAGTGCTAATCAAGGAAACTTGGAGCACATGCAACCTTGTTCTGTTTCAGATCACGTGGCTACGGTGAAACAGAATGTTGTAGATACTTTAACTAGTATCAGACAGTTTCAGACCGTTCTCCAGACAATGGAAAATAATCTTGAAGATTCATTGCCGGGGATGGCAACTTAGGTATAATGTGTGATTTGATTGTTCTATCTATCCATCTTTAGTTCTTTATTTTAGCTTTAGTCAATTTCTAACAATTTCATGGTGGTACGACAGCGAGGAGAGGATAGTGGGAGTAAAACAACAACCTCAACCTCAAGTAATAATCAAGTTTAAATGTGGAACTATATAAAGATCATCCGAAAACTTTTGTAATCTCCATTTTATCTTAAGACTTTGTTTGAAGATGAAGTTGGATTATGTTTTATTTCTCTCTCTTTCTCTTTTCTCTTTCGTTGTGAAATACCGGGTTAATTTGCTGATGAATGAAACGTTCTTTTGTTAAGGCAGACTTTATATTTGGTTCTCCATAAAATTCATCAAATTGCTCTATTACGGTAGATAACAATCACCATTCAAAACCCAATAAAATCAGATAACACTTTTTTTTTTGTTAGTATGCATCTAACTTAAATTTAAAATTGCTTAGACTAATTTTAGCAAAATCAATGTACTAGCAACTCCTATCTAATCTATTTCAATACATAAATTTAAATTTGCTATGACTCGGAATCAATTTNGCTAAAAACTTTTTTTTTTTTTTTTTTTTTTTTTTTATATAGTTCAAACCATTTACATTTTTTTTATATATATATATACTGGTGTGCCTTCATACATCTCGCAATATATCTATTTATGGCTTTATTCATATGAATTCGCAATAANAAAAAAAAAAAAAAAAAAAAAAAAAAAAAAAAAAAAAGTGTAAAGGTCCAATCTTGTAACTAAAATGGAATTTGAGAGGCCCAATCCAACATAGAACACACTACCTGTCTTCTCTACTAAGCAACAAAATCAATGAAGCGGCAACACAAGAAAAGACAAAAACTGATTTCTTCAAATAAAATATGGAATGATAAGAATTAAGAAGTAAGAAGATATCGATGATTACCAAAACGGTGGTGATTCTTTGCGAATCAGATGCATGAAGTTGGATTTCCGGTGGATATTTCTGTCTTCACCCGCCTGATACCGACTCTGTTCTTCCTCCTTGTCGGTGTCTTTTACTTTCTCAGAAACACCTTCGCTAAGTACTTCGACATCGGAGCCGCCGCCGGCGACGGATGTTTCGACAGGGAGTTCACGGCGGTTTATACGGAGGATTTCTCTGTCTTCGCGAAATGCTCCCGCTGCAAATTTGTCGGATTCTGGTATGCCACTCAATCTCTATATGGCTCCCGGATAATTCTTAACTGGGGTTTTTCGCTTTAGTGTGGAGAATTGGATTAGCACTATTACTCTTTGCTGTGAGGTTGGGAGATGTAACTGTGTCAAAGTCTTGAGCTTTTTGACTGTAGAATTGTGTGGTTCGAAGTTGTTTGGATCAGCTGTGATTTTAAGTTGGTTTTGAGAGCATGTTCGAATTGAGTTCCTTAATCACTGTGGTCTTTGCTATCAGCTCAGAAGAGTGGCAAAAGTCAGAGTGGAAACGAGACATGATTAGCCTTAAGCCGAGAGAAGTAATTTGTTTTCTTCTTCTTCTTCTTCTGTTGAACACTCTTATGACTGAATGATTGTGAAAATTCTAACTTGTACTTTATGTTTTGCATTTTCTGTAGGTTATTTTCCCATATGACGAGTTTGTTGATTATTTTAACTGGGGCAGTCAAGAATTGGCTCCCTGTGGGCTCATGAACTGTGGAAACAGGTTTGTGTTCCTCTGGTTTCTAGTGTAGCTTTAAAGCATCAATTGAATTACTGTGATTTGATTTGATTTGATTTAATCCTCTTTCAGCTGTTTTGCGAATGTGATTCTACAATGCCTTTCCTGGACTCGTCCTCTTGTTGCATACCTTCTCGAGAACGGCCACAAGAGAGAATGTAAACTTCTATTTTTTTTCCTATTTGTATTAATGCCCCCAAATCTTAAAGTTTTGATTTTGTGTGTTTGAATGACAGGTATGCACAACAACGATTGGTGCTTCTTCTGTGAACTTCAAACCCATGTTGAGAGAGCGAGTCAAAGTCGGCTCCCTTTCTCACCAATGAACATCATTTCACGGTTAACTAATATTGGTGGAACTCTTGGTTACGGGAGGCAAGAGGATGCTCACGAGTTCATGAGGTCTGTATCTAATATAGCCAAGTCCTGCGGGTGTAGTCTGTGAATCTCCAACTGATGGATTTAGAATATCACAGGTATGCGATTGATATGATGCAGTCTGTTTGCCTCGACGAATTCGGTGGAGAGGAAATGGTGCCTCCTTGCTGTCAGGAAACAACACTGATTCAGTATATATTTGGAGGTCTCCTCCAATCACAGGTGATCTTTCTTGATTTCACCATCAGAATGTTGATCTATCCTTGTGAATTGCCAATAGTAGAGTCATACAAAACTCTGTTTCCAGTTTGATAACCTGTTGTTATAAACTTAAGTAAGTTTCTAAGTTTCCTCTCTTTCTTGAGCCTTTTTTCCCAGGTCCAGTGTACTGTTTGCAGTAATGTTTCTGACCAATATGAAAATATGATGGATTTAACCGTTGAGATTCATGGGGATGCTGTGTCCTTGGAGGAATGTCTTGATCAGTTTACAGCCAGAGAGTGGCTTCATGGAGACAACATGTACAAATGTGATAGGTATTTCGTTAAACCCAAAAAGCCTTCAGATTTCTTAAGGCAGGGTGTGTTAGTTGGTTATCTGATAGGATAATTTATCTTCTCCAGGTGTAGTGACTACGTGAAGGCATGCAAGCGTCTTAAGATTCGGCGAGCTCCAAACGTTCTTACGATTGCCTTAAAAAGATTTCAGGTACTGCTTGCATTCTCCCTTCCCTTTCTCTGGGAGTGGTTTGTTTATAATGCATCTGTGAAATTGTGTGCAGGGAGGAAGTTACGGAAAACTGAACAAAAGAATAAGTTTTCCTGAGAGATTGGATCTTGACCCTTACATGAGCCAAGGCGGAGAAGGATCACATGTGTATAAACTCTATGCTGTGATTGTCCATTTAGACATGTTGAATGCATCCTTCTTCGGCCATTACATATGCTACATCAAAGATTTTAGTGGAAACTGGTATAAAATAGATGATTCCGAGGTAACCACTAAATTTGAACTTTTCGCTGCTCTTGTTCATATACCGGCATGAAATTTTTATGATGGATCTTCTGCACCATATTGGAAATTATCACAGGTGGAAAGTGTTGAATTAGAAGATGTCCTTTCTCAAAGAGCTTATATGCTTCTCTACAGCAGGTAAAAGCTTTTCTCTTCCTCTTATTTTGTTGTTGAGCTCTTCATGTAAATTTTAATCTGTAATCTCAGGTTTGAGCCTGTTTATGCCACCATTATGAGTTGAGTAAATTTCAGTATTAGATGAAAATATTAACCATCATTTCATTGAGTTCACGTGGGTTTGTTATGTTTCTGTCTTTCTGATGCCACGCAGGATTCAAGCTCGGTCATCATCATCGCGTGCGAGTCTCAGACAAGAAGTTCAAGACGAGAAGAAGATAGACACAAAATCTTGCCAAATAGAGTTAGTTGAGAGTTCATTGGTAGGAGCTATTGATAGCAGAAGCATCATCCATACAGCCATTGAAGACCCTCAAGAATCAACTTCATTATCATCATCATTGTCATCTTCATCTTCATCACCATCTGTAGTGACCTCTGAATGTAGTAGGGAGGTCGAGAGTGTTGATACATTGGATTCTGAGTCAAACCCTTCAGTTGATGACTCTGCGACAGATGATCAAGAAGATGCAGCAAATGGAAACAGAGATCCAGTGGAAATAAATCAGGCTGTCGATTCTTGTATTGACCCTACATCGTCAACTTCAACTCCATCTCCATCGGTTTGTTCAAAATCAAAACTCTCGGTGAGAGACATGGTCATTGAGATGATCGACGCTCAATGATGTGGAATGTTACAGAGTTCGAGAATAAAAGAAGAACCTTTAGCTTACAAATTTACAATAGTGTGATGCTAAATGCTGAATTTATATATATAAATTAATGATCTTGCTGGTGAATTCGGAAATGGTTTGCCATTCATATGACAGAGAATTGTAAAGTAGATTAAATATTTCGTTGACCTAACTAGTTCATAACTAGACATTAGATTCATGCTACATAAGTTGAGTTCACTAAAAAAAACAGGTCATACATGTTATCAACTTGGATGCAAATAAGACTCAGGTCTTGACCTTGGAGCAGAACTTGAACAAAGGAGGAATGGTTGGGTCTTCCCAAACCAACTCCAACACAAAAGATTCGTATGCCTTAACGTCAACAGCCTCGAGGAATTTTCTAAACCCTGCACCCAAATGCATCCTTATTAGATTCACTGGCCACTCTCTTCCATGCTTGTCCAACAAAGTAATCTTCTTCCAACCTGCATTTTCCAATCCGTTAGCCCTAGTGAAGTTCCTTGGAATATACTGCACAAAAAGGAGACAATAAGCTTATTACTATGTGCACCTCAAACAAAGCATCGATAACCAAAAGCAAAGGAACAAAAAATCTTCCCAGAGAGTTGTTTTAACTTACAAGTCTACATTTTCTTAGACTGGCTGGTGTGACAGTTAGAGTCACAAATCGGTCACCTTTGCTAATCTCGCCACTTGTTTTTCTCTTCCCTTTGATGCTATCTTTTGTGGAAACACTCTTTGAAATTGAATCCAAAGTAGAGAAACGGAGAAGGGGCGTTTTTGTGTTGTTGTTACTCTCTAGTTTAAACGCAACAGAATCTCCAGCTTCAAGCCTATTCTCATGGCAGAAACTTTTCCAACCAACCCTCATGTAAAAATTTCTACTAGATTCCCTAAACCTAAGCTTAAGCGTCCATGTTCTTAATCTTTCATTCATTAAAACAATCTCGTTGCTTCCTTTAGCATAGGAACCAACAAACTTCTGCGGAAGAAACTGCAAAAATAAAGATTTAAAACATAGGATTCAAGAAACTTTCATGGCTCAAAAAAAAGAACCAACAGTAGATCGGAAGTACCAACCAGTGTGTCCACTCGCATGTTTGATTCTGTTACATGTGCAACGAAACAATATTGGTCCGATGAAGAATGTGGCTCTGTTTTTAGATTCTCATCCCTTGGCAAGTTTCCTAAATTACAATGTTCTCATCATCAAAACCTAAAAATGTCAATATTATCAGAAGGAAACAGAACACAACACAACTTACTGATGATCTCCTCCTCATTACTGTCACTATCATTGTCACTAGATTTTACGTATTGAATCTCACAGCAACTGGGTCCAAGACCCGTGACGTGGAACACCATATCTCCTTCGTGTCTAAAAACGATGATATCTCCGACTCGGTAATCGTGTGCGCCGGCAAAATCTTTCCAGCCGACGGTGAGTTTCCGTCCTTCCATCATGACTTTCCAGCTTTTCTCACACGCGTCCGACTTAAGCTCCACCGTGTTTTTCATGTTTCTTCCTTCTATGTGGTCCGAGAAGAGCTTCAACGGAATGGTCTGAAACAAACGGACACCGCAGTAAAGAAAAAGACAACGTTGAGAGAGAGAGACAGAGAGAAGAACAAGAAGAAGAGATTACTACGTACGAGGTGGGAGTGGAAACCGGGAAGAAGAGGCTGGAAGAAATGTGGATTTGTCGGAGATTGAAGAACTTGATCCGCCATTGTTTTAATAGATGTGGAAACAGAGCTTAGACGATAAGAAAAAACCCTAGAAAACTGAGAGAAATCACCCTCAAGTCTCAAGTTTATGAGAAAATGTCTTTTCGTAATCCTCCTCTCCTCCTACTCTACCTTCTTCATCCTCCTTTTACTTTTTAGTGTATTTATGAGAGAGCTCCACGCTTCCACCTAACTTTTTAATGACTCTTCAGTCTCTTGACTAATACTGAAACATAGGGAGTAGTAATATTACTGTACACAGTATTTACTACTACTGGAGTGTTCTTTTTGTTTTTGATAAACTACACGAGTGTCATTCTTTTGTTCCTTTTTGAAAACTAACAGAAAAAAAAATGAAATAGAGGCTAAAAGCTAACATTAAGTCATTACACGATTCTTCAGTATTATGAATACATATGATCTATCATACATATGAACTACAAGCATTATCAGTTTATCTTTCATGAGTAGAGAGAGATGAAAAAGAAAAAAAAATCGACGTAGATTATCTATCTACTAATTAAGAAAAAAATATCGACGTAGATTATTTATCTTTCATGGTCTTCCACGTTACACCCTTCGGACGTAGATTCTCTCATCAGAACAGTCCATCTCTTCTACCTCTGACGATGAAAATGATGATGAACACAATGTCTTTGATGATGATGATGACGACGACCACGCTGCCGATGTTAGAGACGATGATGGCTTTTGGACATCGGAAGAGGATTTATATCCGAAGAAAACTTCGTCCAAAAAGAGAGCAAGAACAAAAACAGAGTCTTCATCAGATCATTCTTATCTTGTTGCGCACGTCACAGCTTCAAACCTAAGCCGAATCATCTGGTTAATCAATCACTAAGTACTAATACAATCACAATAAATTATATAACATTAATAGTTTACTCAGCGATATAACGAAGTAGTCCAAATTGCTGATACAACCAAGAAAGCAAGTCACAAACAAACCCTTCAAAATTACAAGCGATTGTTACCGAAAGAAAGTACCAAGCAGTCTCTAGAACTTGCAAGTCACAGAATACTGAAAAAAGAAGAAAAGTCTGTCCACTCTAGTGTGAAACTAAACTCCACCGTTGGACGATACAAGATACAACAAAAGTGCTCTCACAAAGCTTCTCATTTTCTCCGATCTTTAGCTTCACTTTAAACCAGATTATTGTTGAGGATTTTGCTGATTCCCAATATCCTCTCCCCTGTTTCATCATCAAAACGTTAGAAAAAACTAAGCCNAAAAAAAAAAAAAAAAAAAAAAACTAAAATCTTGATTTATGAACACACCTAAGGCGTCAATTGCCTGCAAAGAAGCTTCCAGATTATGTTCCCTTGTCTCAAGCTCGCTCCGACACTGTCTCACAGTGTTCAAAGAATCTACAATGCTCTGTTTCACAGCGGCCACCTGATCCCAAACTGAGCAAGACTGTGGTTCCAACCGCTGCAATTTTCTTGCGTTAGTGTTTGAAACCCGAGTGCGACTTGCCTTCTCATTTGGAGTCTTTTCCACAGTCTCACAAGCTCTCTTCTTACGAGTTCTTTGGTTTCCTTTTCCCTTGTTTTCAGTCTGAAATGAACACTCAAGTGACATTTACCTTCTTTAATACAAATCTTTAGCTATAAGCCTATAACTAAGCAAACAAAAAAAAACCACAAAAAAGAAGTTGTGCTGGTGTTTCACCTTAGAGTAGAACTTAAACACAGGATTCGCATCTTCCCATATCAACTTTAGCACGAACGAATCATTTACCTTCACTCCATTCGCTTTACACATCTCTTTCCAACCTCCTCTCAAGTAAAACCATTCGTTTCTTCCATCTTCACGTCCTGTCATCTTCAGATAAGATGGCCACTTTCTTCCATCTCCGTTCAGCAGAATTATCTCCCCAGGCTTGTTGATCCCATTCTCCCTAGTGAAACGTGATGAAATATACTGAAACAAGATCCAATCAGTAACCTCTCGTTGAATATGTTCTTGAAGTAAAACAAATATGTTCTTGAACTTACTAGTTGGCCGGTTGTTAAACGGTTGGATGTAAACTTTAGCTCAAGAAATGGCGAAGGAGTCATCTTCTCCCTTCCCTTTGAAACTTCATCCAACAAGCTCTTCTCGTTAGGCTCCTGTGGACACAACCGAAGGACAGGCCTCTCCCCATTTTCGATCATTTTAAACCGACATGAGTCACCTTCACTTAGCTCATTAACGAAGCAGAAGTTAAGCCAGCCCCGTCTGATGTAAAATACATTGCTCGACTTGTTTTTGGCAAGAAGCAGTGTCCATCTTCTTCCTTGCTCGTTAACAAGGTCTATCTCAGGCGGTATGCTGTGCTCACCGAACGACACAAGATTAAAATCTCTAGAAAGATCCTGAAATAAACAATCCATGGGAAAAAAAACACACATCACTCACAGTATCATAACCCTTCCATGCTACAAAATATGTAAAAGTAGAGAGTCCAGTAATCAACCAAACGATCTTTACGGAGGCTGGAAGGTGTGACACGTGCTCTGACGTAACAAGAGTGGCCTGATGAAGCATCTGCTTCTGCTTTCTTCTTCTGCTTCACCGAAATGTTCCCTGAAACAGACAAACAATCTTCAGTTACATTTTACAACCAAGCTGATTAAACCCAAAAGTCATCTTATTTCATCAGACACCTTACCTTCTTCTTCTTCTTCCTCATCAGAATCATCATCAGATTCATCATCCTCAGTACTAACGTTGGTAAGCGATGCGTGCTCTATGTCACCGGAACTGGATCGGGGAGACACAGATACACGAAAGTTCTCATCTCCATCGTGTTGGAAAACCAAAACGTCGCCGTCTCTGAAATTATGAGCTGCGGCGAACTCTTCCCAGCCACCGGCGAGCCTGTCGCCGACCAGTTTCACCTCCCAAACTCTGTCCGACGCGTCCGATCTTAGTAACACTTTCGTGTGATTCCTTAAGAACTCTTCATCAAGCTTCTGCAACAAAACAAAACAGAGCAGTTTTTTAAGGATGCAAAAACAGAGTAAATATAACAACAGGTCATAAAAGAGGAAGCAGAGGTTACAAGTAGTGGTTTATGTCCAGTGAGAAAATTCTGCTGAAACAGAGAACTCGGAGGATCCTTCATTGTTAAACACTTGAAATTTCTTTAGAGAGATTACTTGAAAAGTTTCAGGGCTGAGAGAGAGAGAGAGAGAGAGAGCAAAGCAACAATGGTGACGTTACAGAGTTCTAATTAGTAATTATATACAAGAAATCGAATCTATTTTGTTCCCAAAAAGAAAAAAAAAAAATCGAATCTATAAAAATTTTGAAAGTTGATGTGAATCTTTCACATTGTAGAAACAAACAACCCATCACCTCTTTTCTTTCAATCTACTACCTATCGCCATCACCGTAGGACAAAGGACGACTAGACTCTAAAAGTCTACTGACAACAGACTCACTACTCACTAGACAGAAACTGGTAAAGTTGGGTTTTGATCAATTGGGTTTCGTTACTTTTGTACAATTCTTTAATAATTAATCTCTCACAGATTCTCAGACAGTAGGGAAACTGGAAAGACTATTCATTCGTCCATAAAAAAACATGGAAGAGAATCAATTCTGTGTCTGAAATTTTTGTAACTGAACCATATGAAATTAAATTTTTTTGTTGCATTGTTTATAGATATATTTTTTTTAAAGGTTATCACTAATTATTACGACCTGATTTCCAATTGGGCCTTTTGGGGCCCAAATTCCTGAGATGAACCACATGTGACATGACGGTTTGTTTAGGTTAGGAGCTTCCAGACAGACCAGAAGGTCTTGGAATTGTTGAGTGTTGACTCACTCCAGATTCCACTCTCGTTAATCCATTGAGGAAGCTTCTTCAAGCTTGCTCGAGCTCGCTTAAGATCCTCAATCCAAGGAAAAAAATAACAAGAGTGAAAGAAACTCCAAATTGAAATGAAAAGCTCTTTCTTTTCGAAATGCGTTTGAATCACGTTGAAACCGCCAAGAAACGTGTTCCCTGAGCAAACATTTCGCGATTCTTCTTAAGTTTCCTTTTATTTGATTGATTACTCAATATCTCGAATCACTCTTCTTTCCATGGAGGTTCAAGCCGAAATGGAGCCTACCTCGTCCGTTAGGTACTCTCTCCGTATTTTCATATGATCAAAATTGTTTTGTTTGTTGGGTTTTTCATTTCGATCAGGGAAGTTGCTACCTGTTTTGGATTGAATATGATCGATTTAGCACCTAGGGATAATCATTATTAATTTAATGGATTCGATGAAATTTGGAAATTTTGATTGCGCTTCTTTCACCTGGGTAGATCTGGATCTCGAGATATAGAGAGAAATCAATCAGATTTGTGTAGAGAGCATTTGGTTGATATTGAAGTAAGCTTGATTACTGGGGCTTATCTTTGTTCTACGATGCAGTTTAGTCTCAGCTGTTTCTTACGGCATCGCTTCAATGGCAATGGTTTTCATCAACAAAGCTGTGATGATGCAGTATCCACACTCGATGACTCTTCTTACCTTGCAGGTAGCTGATTCAACCCATGAAAATCACGTTGATTCTTCAGCATTTGATTACTAAGTGTTAACTGTTCCTGTTTGCTTTCCTTTGGGTATTAGCAATTGGCTACTTCGTTGCTTATACACTCTGGGAGACGAATGGGGTACACGAGAGCCAAAGGACTCGATTTAGCCACTGCGAAGAAGCTTCTCCCGGTTTCCATCTTCTACAATGCCAATGTTGCATTTGCTCTCGCGAGCTTGAAAGGCGTTAATATTCCAATGTATATCGCCATTAAGAGACTCACTCCACTCGCTGTTTTGATTGCCGGCTATCTGTTTGGTGGTAAAGCCAAACCAACAACTCAGGTATATAAACAGCATTGGTGATTTGTGATTTTGTCACGTTTCAAGCTCTGAATCCCTTGCTCAAAATTTTCAGGTTGCTCTATCTGTGCTATTGACGGCTGCAGGTTGTGTAATCGCAGCTCTTGGAGATTTTTCTTTTGATCTTTTCGGGTATGGTTTGGCTTTAACGTCTGTCTTTTTCCAGGTTGGTTTTTCGTTATTCTTGTCCTTCTCTTGCATCAATGCTCCATTAACCATATGATAATGAAAGAAGTATTTGTTTCCTGCCTCTCGTCGCTTGCAGACCATGTACCTTGTGCTGGTTGAGAAGTCTGGTGCAGAAGACGGACTTTCCTCGATCGAGATTATGTTCTATAACAGCTTCCTTTCCCTCCCATTTCTGTCCTTCCTCATCATAGTTACCGGAGAATTCCCAAACTCTGTATCGTTATTACTTGCAAAGGTTAGAAACTTTCATCATCATCATTCCTAGCTTGGCGGCTTTTCTCATAAACTATGCTCTTAACAGGCCAAACTAATTTTTTTTATCTTTTGGCAGTGTTCTTATTTGCCCTTCTTGGTGATTCTCGTTCTTTCACTGGTTATGGGCATTGTCCTTAACTTCACCATGTTTCTTTGCACCATTGTGAACTCTGCACTAACAACAACCATCGTTGGTGTCCTCAAAGGCGTTGGTTCCACCGTGAGTATATAACTCTCATTAGGCTCTGTTTCGAGATGAAAGTCTCTTTGATTAGGCAAATCATTTTTTCTCAAGTCTTACTTATCTTTGTTTTATCTCCCAGACGCTCGGTTTTGTTCTCTTGGGTGGTGTTGAAGTACATGCTTTGAACGTGTCCGGTTTAGTGGTCAACACAGCCGGTGGTGTGTGGTACTCGTACGCCAAGTACCGGCAGAAGAAGGCTAAGCCGGTTAAGCTAATGTCTGACTTGGAAGCTCACAAAAAATGAGAAATTTCGGTCCGATTGGAATATGTGCTATATCCTCTGATTCAAGTTGGGTTTGGTTTCCTTTTTGTGAAGCTAGTCCGGTTAATCAGACCGCACCAGATGTATAATTTAGTTGAATCAGATAAACCAGCTTAACAAAGAATCTTTCAATAAAGACGGCAGCTTCAGATCTTGTTCGTCTCAATTGGATCCTCCTATACCTAGAGACTAGAGTGAAACTGAAAAGCCATTATCAATTGATTTTGAGATCAAAAGTTTAAACTTTAAACTAAGATCCCGTTGCCATTTAAAATTATTATAAAATAAATACCGGAGAAATATAAAACAAACAGAAAAAGCTAAAAAGGCTAGCTATATATATGCCTTTGATCTTCCACGTATATTTACTTATTTAGACATTGTACAACATATTGTTCGAAATTAATAAATTCTTTTAACAAACAAAAAAAAAAACTCTCTAGAAAAGCAACAGCTGACAAGTCACAGCGACTTCTTTGAGTCTTTTACTTCATTTATCAAAAAATTTATTAATGCATGCGGATCATAATTATTTTTTCGGTGACGAAACTGAGACACAGTAGGTTTTCGGTTTCCCTGGTCCATAACTTGGATAAATCTGGCAAATCATTAAGCCAATAGAAAAAAGATAAACATGAATAATATATATCATCACATAAGTTTTGGAGTAACTCTATACTGAGTATAGTAACTCTATATACATATATATATACTCAATATAGAGTTACCGACAAATTATTTTTTAACTCAATAAATCATAAGTATGTTTTCTAGTTGGTCTTAAAAATATATCAGATAACTGAATATAAGCCATAAAGTATCAAAGTGTATAGAGTTCATTTTCTGGCGTTAAATCTATGCTTTCTTTGTATTTTATTTTGTAATTTATTAATTTGTACATTAACCAAGTTGATATGGCCGAGTTGGTCTAAGGCGCCAGATTAAGGTTCTGGTCCGAAAGGGCGTGGGTTCAAATCCCACTGTCAACAATTTCCTTATTTTACTAAATGTTCCCAAAAAAAGTTATGTGTTCATTTATTCGTAGATTTTGTTTGATGCTAGTAGGCAGCAAAGAAACATTTCTTTGTTCGATGACGACTACAATATGTCAACCAAAGAAGAGATTTACTTAGAATTCTGCTTTACTTTTTTTGGCTGAAATAAGTCAATGTACCAAAAATTAAATTTCGTATCTTAACTAATTAAAATATGAATATACAACCAGATCACTTTGTTTGAAAGTCGTATATAACAAAACTCTGAAATCGGATGTGTCTATTACATAGTCTAATTTTCAAGGTTGATGGAAATATCGGTATCTACACCTACATGTTTTAAGAAGTCTGATTACCAAATAAAATTCCTTTCCCCCCCCCAATTTGCGTATAAAATTCAAATTTAGAAAAGCATGAATGTTACTTTGGAATAGTTGATAAACAAACAAAAAACTTACATTACAATATCAAAACTTTATTCAGAAATGAATATTGAATGAGTGCATCCACCAATTCCATTTATTAAATATCGATAAAGTGGAGAGTGTAAAGCAATGTATGTGGAATGAAATTGATTATATCATAGTTCAAAGAATATCATAATTGAAAAGTGATAGCTAATAATCATTCACCAAAACATAATCGATCATCTCTCTAATATATACATGATTAATCTTGATACCTTGTAAAACAAATACACTACGTCCAATAATTTATGAATTATTGTTTACCTTAGAATTATCGTAGATTCGTATATAGTACAGTACTATATTTTTGGGGGGCAAGATTATGTATGAATTTCGTGGTTTATCGAAAAACTGATATCGACATTGGAGTAGAACGATTTAAACTGTCACTTCGATCTAGAGAACAACCTTTTAATTACTGCATCATCACGATTGGTTCGTTCTTTGTATGGTTTTGTAGACATCCCAAACAAAACAAAATAAGAGTATTAGAAAAAGTATAAATTAACAAACTAATTACATTTAGTTTAATTAATAATATAACTCTTTTCTCTTTCGGCATTTTCTTTTCTCTTAGACCATCATTATCGGTGTTTCTTAGCCCAAAATTTTAACACTGTTTGGTATTTAATTAAATGAAAAAAAAATTAAAATAACAGAAACGTTTCTTATATAAAGGTTATAGAAACTTTTTTAACGTTGGAGAACGTATTATTGGGGAAAGATTCACCAGAGAAACTGTTTAAATTAAATTTATTAATATAATAATAAATAAAATATAATTTAAGTATCTACCATTAATCTTGCTCTTAGTTTTCTTATAGTATGACACTTTTGTAAAACGTTAGGTATTGTAAATAAACCTTAAAAATGCCAACGAATATTCTTAGCTTCTAGATACATGTGTTTATATCGCCACCGACAAATAACTCGCGTAACCTAATAGTTGGTTGAAAATTTTGGAAATATTCAAATTGAACTAAGAATGTGATTATCCTTCTACTGAATCGGTGAATCATATACTTATTGTAAAAGACACACCACTAAATTATTTGTTGTTTTACAAAAGAGCCATAATTAGCGGCAATATTTTAAGAGTTTCCGACAAGTATTTATTAGTCAACACTTGACTCTCTGTTTTGTTCGTTGGTGTACTTTGTCAAGTAATCATCCTCCCAAGGAAAATATAATCATGGACTAATTACCATGCATAATTTGAGTATATTCTCAAATAAATACCCAAAAACAAAATTATAAAAAAAAAAGAAGTTAAAAGTTTTGGTCACCGAGCCACATGTATTGTCTTTACTCTTTACAACATTCCCGTCAAAATTCTGAAGTTGTGACACTTGGTACAAAAGATAATAAGTTGATGAATGGACTACTAAAAAAGGGATTTTTATATTTTTACATAATGTATATAACATAAAACAGACTGATGAAACAAAAATGACATGGGGAATTGGGGAGCACATAGGTGAAGCGGTGAGAACATGAAGAGTGATTCACTTTGAAACCAATTTGGTATCTTCTAAACTTGTGCCAGTTTATGGAGTTTCTCTCTCAAATTTGAATTTGTCCTCACTTCAAATTGCCAAACAACGGTATGGTCCATCATCCATCAATGGATTTTCCCTTAAAAAAAAAAAAAAAAAATTTGTTTTTATTCAGGTTTAAAAAAAAAATTAAATTGATTTTCCTAAGGAGGATCCATGACATGACAAGTGCTGGCGAAAGTTACAGGAGTGTGATAAAAAGGGGATGAATTTGCATGCTGAAGCCATCAAAGAAGTAGCTGAACAAGTAACACACACATGAAAGTGTAAGGACAGATCTTACAATCTTCACAGATACCTTTCTTCTTCCTCTGCTTTGCTTCTCTCTCTTAAAAGCAAGTATTAATACCTCTCTCTCTCTCTCTCTCTTTGAGTCACTCCACTCTCTCACCAACCCATCTCTCTCTCTGTCATTCTCTCAAAAAGGTCCACTATAAATGAGCCTTGAGCTGTGGATGCTTCTTTGTCTGGTTTATAAATAAAAGAAAAATGGGGTCTCTAGATTTCCGGTTTCTGGGATCTGGCTGTTGATATTTCTTCCATTATTAGTAGAAAGCTGGCTCCTTTCTTGAAGATTTACTCACTCAAAAATCCTTCCTTTTTTGTTTTCCTGAAATGGGTTTTGCTTAAACTTTCTCCTGCACTTTGAGATTTGGGTGTTTTCTGGGATCCTCTTCCTAACCACATTAAGAAATTCAGCGACTTTTCTCTGCTCCTTTCTTCTGGGTTTCTCACACTTCTCAGGGAGATTTTAGAGAGTGAAGGGAAGTTGGAGAAAAAGATGGCTCCAAGGTTGGATTTTTCAGATTGGTGGGCGAAAGACACGAGGAAAGGAACACCAGTGGTGGTGAAGATGGAGAACCCAAATTACTCTGTAGTTGAAATCGAGGGTCCAGATTCAGCGTTTAGACCAGTGGAGAAGAGCAGAGGCAAGAACGCAAAGCAAGTGACTTGGGTTTTGCTTCTCAAAGCTCACAGAGCCGTTGGGTGTCTCACTTGGCTCGCCACTGTCTTCTGGTCTCTCCTTGGTGCCATCAAGAAACGGCTTAGTTTCACTCACCCACTTGGCTCTGAGAAACTTGGCAGAGACAGATGGCTTTTCTCGGCTATTAAGATCTTCTTAGCTGTTTCCTTACTGATTCTCGGGTTCGAGATTGTTGCTTATTTCAGTGGATGGCATTACTTCAAAAACCCTAGTATTCACATCCCAACTAGCACACTTGAGATCCAGAGCTTGTTTCATCTCGTCTATGTTGGTTGGCTAAGCTTGAGAGCTGATTATATTGCTCCTCCAATCAAAGCTCTCTCCAAGTTTTGTATTGTCCTGTTCCTTATACAGTCAGTAGATCGTTTGATTCTTTGCTTGGGCTGTTTTTGGATAAAGTTTAAGAAAATTAAGCCGAGATTTGACGAGGAACCGTTCCGTAATGATGATGCTGAGGGATCTGGATTTGCTTATCCAATGGTTCTTGTTCAGATTCCTATGTGCAATGAGAGAGAGGTATGCTTTGAAATTCTTAGTCTCTTGACTTTTTGGCATCAGTTTTTTTTATCTCTTAATGTAATGATCTTGCTTTGTTCTTATACTTGTTCAGGTGTATGAACAATCTATCTCTGCTGTGTGTCAACTTGACTGGCCAAAAGATCGAATACTGGTTCAGGTTCTCGATGATTCGAACGATGAAAGCATCCAACACCTAATTAAAGCTGAGGTTGCCAAATGGAGCCAAAAGGGAGTGAACATAATCTACAGGCATCGCTTGGTTAGAACCGGATACAAAGCTGGTAACCTCAAATCTGCCATGAGCTGTGATTACGTGGAAGCATACGAGTTTGTAGCAATATTTGATGCGGACTTCCAACCTAATCCAGATTTCCTCAAACTTACAGTTCCACATTTCAAGGTTGGTATTGACATCAGTTTCGTTTTCTATAATGGACATGTGGGGGGAGATTTCTAACTCGTTAACAATGTGGTTAATCTTTCAGGACAATCCAGAGTTGGGTCTGGTTCAAGCTAGGTGGACATTTGTGAACAAAGACGAGAACTTGTTGACCCGTCTTCAGAACATCAATCTGTGTTTTCACTTTGAGGTTGAGCAGCAAGTGAGCGGCGTGTTCTTGAACTTCTTTGGTTTCAATGGAACAGCTGGAGTTTGGAGAATCAAAGCCCTTGAGGAATCTGGTGGCTGGCTTGAAAGAACAACTGTTGAGGATATGGATATAGCAGTCCGTGCACATCTCCATGGATGGAAGTTCATCTATCTTAACGATGTCAAGGTACACTACTGTTTTATCCAGTGATTCCTAAATGACATTCATGTAACCATTTAATTAAACTGGAGTGAAAACAATCTATAGGTCCTTTGTGAAGTTCCTGAGTCCTATGAAGCATATAAGAAGCAGCAACACCGTTGGCATTCGGGACCTATGCAGCTTTTTCGCTTGTGCCTTGGTGCAATCTTGACCTCTAAGGTAGTGTTACAACTGACAACTCTTTTCTTCTTCTTCTTCAAAGTTTAAGATTTTGAGCATCGTTCTTCTTCTGTTTCTCATTCTTGCTTCTTGCAGATAGCGATATGGAAGAAGGCGAATCTGATACTTCTCTTCTTCCTTCTAAGGAAACTCATACTTCCTTTCTACTCCTTCACATTGTTCTGCATTATCCTCCCGCTCACCATGTTTGTTCCAGAAGCTGAGCTCCCTGTTTGGGTCATCTGCTACATACCTGTTTTCATGTCTTTCCTCAACCTCCTTCCATCCCCAAAGTCCTTCCCTTTCATCGTCCCTTACCTTTTGTTCGAGAACACAATGTCCGTCACCAAGTTCAACGCGATGGTGTCCGGATTGTTCCAACTGGGCAGCTCTTACGAGTGGATTGTCACAAAGAAAGCTGGAAGATCATCAGAGTCGGATCTTTTATCAATCGCCGAGAAAGAGACACCAAACCAGAAAAGCCAGTTGCTAAGGGGAGTTTCCGACAGCGAGCTCTTGGAGCTGAGCCAACTCGAAGAACAGAAGCAAGCTGTTTCAAAGAAATCCGTCAAGAAAACGAACAAGATATACCACAAAGAGCTTGCATTAGCCTTTCTTTTGCTCACTGCAGCGGTTAGGAGTCTCTTGGCAGCACAAGGAGTGCATTTCTACTTCCTGCTATTCCAAGGTGTCACCTTTCTTCTCGTGGGTCTCGATCTCATAGGCGAACAGATGAGCTGAGAAGAGAAAAGCAGAGGAAGCTTCATAGATTACGTCACTCGGGTCAATAAATCAGTGAGTCTGATTCCCACATTTCCTCTTATGTTCAGCGGTATCCTCTGTAATGAGATTTGTTGGAACCATAGTGATAGGCATTAATTTAATTTCCGGTTTGTTTCTTTGTTTGTTTATGTTTGTTTGATTCCTCCATTGTTAGGGATAGAGTGTGAGCCAGAGATTCATACATGTATACAATATCTGTAAAGTTGGAACATGTTGTTGGCAGTTTAAAAAAAGAGTTTTTGTCTTGAATTAATACAAGATCCAGGTCAAATCAACTGAGAGAATATTGTAACTGTAAATAACGAACAAGAACCAGTTTCTGACTAGAAAGAGAGACCATTTATTGGTTTCTGATCTTAGGAATTTCTCATCTTTGTGTCGGTGTAAAGTGAAGAAATCGTGGAGGCAAAAAAGTGTCGGCAGGAGAAAGTGGAATGAGACGACGCATAAAGTGTGCTGCAGAAAAAAACAGAGAGGTTTAGGTCATACATAACAATCAATTGAATGATGTGGAAGTGAAAGAATGGGACCAAACAAATTTTAATTTGGTGGGTTTGTTGATGATTTGGGACCGAACAAGGATCATGATCTTGTCTCTTTTGCTTTTCTAGGCTTTCATTATTTGTGGCTATGCCAAAACAATGCCTTCGTGGGTTACTTTGTTGTTCAAATCATTATTTAGTTCTTCTACTTGTCAACTACAAACTTGAACACGTGCAGTGGTTTGTTCGGGATTTTTAGTTGCGGAAACGGATCCACATTAACTTCATTAAAACGCAACCACATTATTAGACACTTAAATCTTCAGCTTAGGCAAATTCTATTTGATTAAATGTTAGAAGGATAAAACTTTACAAGGCGAACAGTTTCACAACTTTTAGTTGAATTGACACAAAAACAAAACCCCAAATTGACACCTATTTACCAACGAAATTAGGCTCCTAAATGAAAAAAACTTTTCGAATCTTGACCTGCCTATAGCAACTAATCTAACCTAAGGACAAGGCATTACCACAACATTCAGGTGCATGGAAAGATTTCATGAAAGATATGCCATGACAAAATAAGCCATGATGACGAAGCAGAAGCAAGCAGAAGATGAAGCAGAAGCAAGACATGAAGGGATCCACAATAGTGGTTTAACTTTCCCATAGGAGGCCGAGCAACTAAATGATGCTTCATAGGAGAAGAGTAGAGAAGCAAGCAGATAAGCAATGAAGCAGTAGAAGTAGAAGTAGTAGTAGTAGTAGAAGACCAGAAGAAACCTCGACGCAGTGAAAACACAAGAAAAAAAAACAGAAACGCATAGGCATTTAGCAGAATTCCCAAACGAAACATTATGTTTTATGTCTTAAAGAAAAGTAGTTTTTTTACCTATGGGCAGATAGACAAGTACATAGGCTTCATATCCAAACCCAACAAGTAGCAAGCTTTATCCAATCCAAGCCCATCTTAAACATGTTCTCTTACTGAAATTTCGTAGATGATAGTAACAGGTTCTCTTCTGTTCCAACAGCTAAGTAGATCATCAGCTCCGGCTTCTGCGTCTATCTTTCAGCCCATTTCCATTAGCATAAGGCAGTTCCTCACGGCCTCTGTAAGGAGGTGGCGATCTACTGTAGCTGCGACCACGAGCAGGAGGCGGAGAAGGACTGCGGCGTCTTGGAGGAGGAGGTGATCTTGCGCCGCGAGGGCTGTAACTCCTGAAGCCAGACAAAAAAACGAGATTGACCAATCCGTTTCAAGAGAAGCTAGAACCAAAAAGGGACCAAATGTAACTAAAATCAGAAGAAAATTGACCTTCTTCCATAGCTTGGGCTTCGCCTGTATCTTGGACTGCGACTCCGGCTCCTGCTGCGACGCCTTCCAGTGCCACCACCACCACGGTTACGGCATTCACGAGCAAAGTGACCAGGCTCACCACACTCATAGCACTTCAAATCAGAACCACCACCGCGACCACCGCGGCCACCGCGATCGCCGCCTCCACCTCGGTCACCACCACGGCCGCCTCCACCAGCTCCACCTCTGTTGTGAGACTGTTCCACCCTCCACCCATTCTTGCCTATCCATTTCGACAATTACTAATGATCAATACAACAAACTTCTTCGAGAACAAATCAAAATTGACAGAATATCGATGAATCACCATCTAAATCACGGATGGCATCACGAGCATCTCTAGGATCCTCGAAATCTAGAAAAGCGTAGCCAGGTGGTCTACGAGCAACCCAAACACTGCATATAGCCATATACAATACAATAGGGGAACATTAGAGATCATCAAAAGTCGAAAAAAAACAATAATCAAGTACCGAATTGATCGATACTTACCTCCTGATAACTCCATAGACACGAAACTCATCCTCGAGCTCACGCTCAGTAACTCGCGGGTCCAAATTTCCAACGTACACGCGTGACATTATCTTCTATAAACCTGTCAATGGCACAAACTAGTGTCAAAGACAAGATTCTTCACTACTGAAACTAAAAAGAAGAATTCGACACAAAGTGAGGAAAGAAAAAGAAAGCACCAGTTCAAATTCAACAGATCGGATTAACATTCCCTCAATCAAATTAAGAGCAAAACAGAGAGAAAGGAACATGGCGTCACCTACGTACGAGAAGCGCCGAAAGTACTCGAGGGGCTCGGCGAGAGAGGAGAGAGAGCCAAAACAAATGCCTTTGAAATTAGGGCTTCTGATTCTTAGGATTTGTAGGAGCGTTTAACTTCTCGACACAAACAAGCAAAAGCCCAAAATTAAATCAAAGATACGTTTTGGGCTCAAATATGGGCCGATTAGTTGAGCTCAACTCAGTAGTTAGCGTTTAGAAGAATTATATGCGTTGATAAATCTTATGTTTTTCGGCCATTTTGCCTAGTATATTTGAAAAGTACGAAAGGGTAAAGATAAACAAACTTATCGTCAACTCGATTCTTTAGTGCTTTTCAATAGCTAGTTTTTTTCTTTTATTATTCGGCTGTAAAGCCAAGCAGTTTGTGATTCGAATCAATAAAAAGGGCGAAACCACAGCTTGCTTGGTTAATAAAAGCTAAACAATGAATAGAAAGACCCCCAAAAAGTACATATAGTGAAAACAACACACCACTTGATCCCGTGCCAGAACGTGAAACCAGCTGCGAAAGACATTTATAAGAGCTGAGCTTAGAAAACGAAGAAGCTTCTGTTTGCTACCTTGATTTGGGAAGTAGTCAGCGATGAGCTTACACAAATTTGAAGAAGTTTTGGTTAGACCACGAAAGTAGCCAAAAGAGCATGCAATATCGCCCAGTAAATCATTATGCATAACCGTAAGGCAGGTTGTCTCATGAGCGTCCTGTCACAAGAGACCCTGAACATATCGTGTTCACTAATTAGACCAGAACTAAGAATTTCCAATCACACGGTAATGAAATATATGGAGACTGGAGAGAGAGCCAACTAACCATAAACCATCGATCATGTTTGTCACTGGTCTTGTGAATCTAGGAATGATTCTTGACGTGGTGAGTGATCTAAATCCATGAGCTAAACACGCATAAAGAGAAAAACACAAATGCGGAATGTTACAAAGAGAACGTGTATCCCCGATTAACTTTAAGTAAAAATATTAACGGACACGTTTAGTTACCTTTATCATCATCTTCTTCTAAGCTATGGCTTTGATCAGCGTGATCTGCATCTATACTAATGGCGACTTGATCGTTGTTTCCCTTACGCAAACTCCGGACTTGAGATGGGGTCGATGTTCCACTCATCGTCCTCTTGTTTATCTGAGATACCGAAGAAAAAAAGTAACCCAATTTGAAATGTTATCGTGTTGATGCAGCATCTGAAATGGTTAAATTATCTACGAACTCTAAAAGCTTACCAGAGGTTCCACTTCAACGATCTCTGAATTCGAGCTTGTTGACATGTTTGGCTGGGATTCCTTCGCATGTAATATTTTCTCAAGAGTTGCTTCTTTCTGTCTGAGCTCAGCCACTCTACTCCTCTCAGCTTCCAGCAACGAATCCTTGCTTTGTCCGACCAACCGTAATTCTTCTGTTTCAGATAGTACAGATGCAATCTTTTTCTCAAGTGTCTCCATGTAGCGGTTTACGTTACTGTGAGCATCAGTGGAAGGCGAATCTTCTAGACCAAGTAGTGAAGCTATTGTGTCGAACCAAGACATTACAGTTTGGATCTCTTCTGAACCTCTCTTATTGTCCATTTGAGAAGCAACAAGAGCCTCGTTGGTGCACCTAGTGACTTCTTGTCTTAAGAAAGAAACCTCGGTATCCCGATCTTGCACTTGTTGTTGAAGTTTCTCGATTTCAGCAAGGAGATTTCCAGAGAGATGATGGAGCTCGTCGAACTTATCCACAGTAATTGATAGCTTTTTGGAAATCTTCCCACGAGAAGCCTCGGCTTTCTGCAAATCTAGATTCTTCTGTTGCACTTCCTGTTCTAATTCAGTAACCCTGAGTTTCAGATCCTCCATCTGCGACTCTTCCTCATCAAGCGCTTGCATTAAGGCCTCAATTTCTGTAGCAAGCAATTATGTATTAGCTATATGTATGGCGGTGGAAAAAGAAAAAGATTTAGATTGAAAAATTTACCTAGGTCTTTTGCAGCTAGTAGATTACTAAGCGATGTGACTTTCTCCTGTGATTCTGAGTGTGAGGCCTGCCCTTCTTGTAGCTCTTTTACTCTCTCCTTCATAGAATCCCGCTCCCGCACCAAAATGTCCAGCTGGTCTTGCATATCACGTATCCGGGCACTTGCAGATTGAAGATCTTCCGCAAAGATCTTAGCACCAGCCTGGGCTTCCTTAACTTGACCCACAAGTTCATTACACATCCTATCATTTTGGATGTCCTTTTCGTGTAACTCCCTTTGTAAATTGGCGATGATTACCTTCATCTCCTTTTCATTTCTCTCCACGGTCTCAGCATTTGCTACAACAAGCTCTTTGACAGCTGACGATAGCCTATTTACCATGGACCTGACAGATTCCACGGACGAAACATCCTCTTCTACTTGATGGAGACTCATATTGAAATTGTCATTTCCAACCAGTTCAGCCTTACGGCTTTCAATTTCTGCTAACATGCTAGAACATGCTCCATGAAGCATGGCAATTCTTTCACCCAAAGCGGCAACTTCTGAATCTGTTCCCGTTCCTATTGACTTGAACAAGGTGTCCATACTGTTGGATACAACGTTGACCTGTTCGTGCCATGCTCCCAAGTGCTTGCTTACATTCTCTTCGAGATGGCTACCAACGGCCACAAACTGATCAAGGTTTCGTACGAGAGAACCACAAATTTCGGTTATGTTTCCACCACTTGAAATCTCATGCAAGTTGACGTTAGGCAAGGCAGCACTCAAGCGTGAAAAGATTTCCTAAGAAGAAAAGGGAAAACAATATTCAGAAACAGTCAATGGCAGTAAAACCTTGAAAATATACCATAGTAAGCTGTTCAAAGGATCTACCTTGTCTACAAAATTCCCTGTACTCAATCGAGGCCAGCCAGACAAATTAGTACCAGTTTGCTTCGCACATGATTCCATATTTGCCTTCAGATGATGCAGAAACTCCATATCCACGGTGAAAATATCAGCTAGGCAACTGTTGGTACCTGCGAGTATTTTCCCCAGTGTGTTCACACTAGTTCCAAAGGACACCAGTTGAGTATATAGCTTTTTCTTTTCTTCATTGTTGACCACTGATAAATTTTCACAATGTGAAATGGCTTCAACTTTTGCAGCTTCCGCTGCATCCTTCTGTCTAGAAAGTTGCTCAATTTCATATGTAAACTTTGATAGCTCCTCTTGCAGACTATCGTTTCTCTCTTGAACCTCATTCAACTCAGCAAGTAGCAACTCAGCTGCTCTTCTAGACTTTCTCGACTCCTGCTCAGCAGAAGACACAGCTGTACTCATATTCTGAAACAGTTGTGAGATCCGTTGAAGCTTCAGAACTGGGTCATATCTGTCACCTTCATCACCAATATCGATGCTGTTTAATGCATTCAATGTCATGCTCAATGTACCACTTCTTTCCTGCAAAATATTTTCTGTTTCTTGCAAATGATTTTTCAGCAATTGGCACTCAGACTCTACGGCTTCTACCCTCATAGTGTAAGATTCCAACTCCCTAAGTTTCTTTTCATTTTCCAAGAGCATTTCATCTCGGTTGACAATCTCTGATTTTAGGCGACTATGCTCAGCGTTCATCTCCTCAATAGTTTGCTCCAGGCTATCCCTTTTTTGGACCAAAGCTTTCCCTTTCCTGACAGCTACGTTTAACTTCTCTCTTACAGACGCTGACTTCTGCTCTTCTTGCTTCAGAAACTCCTGCAATTCTATTATTTTCTTATCAAGTGCCTCATTTTCAGCAACCAAGGATTGCTGTTTTTCCAAGTACAAATCTCTTTCTTCCCTTGTCAGCTTTTGAACATGCAGTGCCTCATCCAAATCTTTTGTTAGGGAAGCTACATCAGGTGTCTCTACTACTGCGATGTCTCTACTTGTTGCTTCCACTATATTAGAATCGGTCAATTCAGGATGGTATCCATGAGAAGTTGCTTCATGTGTACCCATTGACTCTCCGCTGCTAACATCAGCAATTAGTGGACGAGTTTCACAGAGGTTTTCATCTCTTTCACGTGGCAAACTAGATATGACCAAATTCTTATAATAGTCTATCAGCTTTCTCAAAAGCCCATCCAAGGTCTCAGAATTACTTGCCAAAGCCAAATCCTGCAAGCCATCTTCTTGTATAACATCATTAATCATGTGCCTCAAACTCGAAAGGTTTCCTTCAATAGTCTGAAGTTGTTCTTCATTCCCAAGTTTCTCAACCAATTTTCCATGCAGATCTTTAACTTGATTCTGCAGTTTCTCATTCTCAACTTCAAGGTGAATGGCCCTGGCAGAAAGATTTTCGTGATCACCATTTAGAGTTTCCAGTTTTTCAGAAAGATTCACTCTCTCATTATCAACCGATTGAAGATTTGCCTCGAGATCACCCACTTGCTTTTCTGAGACTTCCAAATCAGCACTTAGTGATTGACAATGGACTTCAAGGTTATCGATCTTCTGTTGGAGGGTATCCTTTTCATGTGTAGCCTCTGATACTGTACTTGCAAGCCACTCAATCTTGTTTTCCACTTCCATGGACTTTAGCTGTGGAGGCATATCAAGATTCCCTAGGAGTGCTTCCCATCTCTGAACCAAATTATTCCTATGCATCAAGGACTGCTCCAGCATTTCATTCTGTTCAGCCAACCCATAAAACTTCCCCTGGAGCTCCTCGAATTTGATCCTTAAGTCATCCTCAGAACTTGTGCCAGTTTGACCATCCTCCCGCCAGGGTTCCGAGAGAACATATCCCGCACCTCCATCAGAACTCTTCTGATCCCAATCAGAGGCACGCAAAGAGTGGCCGTTAGCTGATCTTGCTAACCACTCCACCTTGTCGAGTATATCCCGAGCATGAAAATGCTCTGGGAGATCCAAATCTTCCAAAATTTCTTCAATTCTGTGAAGGAGAGAGTCTTTGAGAAGAAACGATTCTCGAAGTGCAGTAGCTGAATTTCGGATGTAAGAAAGCTCAGATTCTAATGCCTCCACACGTTCACCTGCTTCTGTATAGGTCTTAAGTTTTGCTTCTACTTCCTCAAGCCTTGTGTCCTTCAATTTCACTTCCTCTGAGCACCTCTGCAGTTCAGCAGAGGTTTCGGCCAACAATTGCTTATGCTGGTCACGCAGAACAATCAAACCTTTTCCTTTTGCAACAGCTATGCTAAGCTTCTCTCTAGTCGATAATAACCTCTGCTCTGATTGTTCAAAATCATTAGATTTCTCTTGTAACTCAGATCGTAAAGCCACAAGGGACTCTTCTGCCTTGCTTAAATTTTCCCTGAGACCACCCATTTCAGTTTTATGGTGCAGTAAACCCTCCTGGATCTCCATCAGCTCATTCTCCTTGGCCTCTAACTGTTTTCTGAAGAGATTAGCCGAGTCCTCAGCCTCTATAAATTTCTGAACAAGTTGGGAAACCAGAAACTCCACATATGAACTAGGGGATTCAAAACTAATTCCACCATTTTCAAGTTCCAGAACACCCTCAACTTTCTCAATTAACTCACGAAGTGAAGTGGGATCAAGGCTTCGTTGCGTCAGTGCCTCCATATCATTTGTTTTACTCGACAAGTCCGACTGTAGCTTATCAATCACAGACTGAAGTTCAAGCCTCTCAAAAATAATATTCCGCAAAGCCTCCATCAGATTCTCAAAATTACCATCATTAAGAGGATCAGAGACAGCTAGATGTTCAACTTTAAGATTGGCCATCTCCATTGATCCGCATGATTCAGTAATCAGTTTCGTCAGATCAGCATAGACCTTATGCATTGTAGCCGTTACAAATTCATTTTTCTCAAGCAGAGTGTTGAAACTATGATTCAACTCCTCATATTTGTTTGAGGAGGACTCATGCTTCGTGTGAGCAACTTCTAGTTTTTCCTCCAGGTCGTTAATAATCTTTACAGCCATCTCAACAGAATGAGACATACGACTGGTCATATCTAAGCCAACCTGAGCTTCAGCAGTGCCAGATCTGAGCAAACAATCATCAAGTCTCGCAACTGCATCACCAAACTCAGGCATTGATGATGTCAATTCATGTTCTAGCATCATTGCCTTTTCAGATTCATCCTGCAAGGCCACTAACTGTTCTTCCATTGCGGACGACATGCTACTCAAATTATTCTGCAAGCTTTCCAGCTGAATTTCAAGCTCAGGAATTCTCGATAAGCAAGAATTGAGCTTTTTGTTGAGCTCTGTGTTTTCTAGACCGATACTATCATTTCTCAGCTTTAATGATTCACAGAGAACTTCAAGTTCGTGGTTTTTGTGTTGCAGCTCATAGGAATAATTCTTTAGAGCTTCAGACGAAATTTTATTCTCAATAGTATCAGCCTCCAGAAGATTGATGTGATCCTGGTGAGATGCAAACTTGACATTAAAATCCTCCAGTCGTTGATTTGTCGTTGTCCTGACATCATTTAATTGATTGAATTGTACACCAGCCTTCCTAGCATTCAACACTAACTGTTCAAGCAAGCCTCTCAAATTTCTAATATGCACATTCACAGAAACAAATGCTTCTGACTGATCACCAGTTAACTGTGCTTTTTCAGATTCATGCTCTTCCTGTTGCCTCTTTGGCTCAAAAGCCTGAATCAATTGTGATACTCCTTTATTGCTAGACTTACTTGATGCAGAATCGATGAGGATCTGCTTAATTGCCTCTTCAAGGTTCTGAACCATCTTCTCTCCCTTCTCCAGATTCTTATTCAAAGCAGAAAATCCAGAAGAATCGTCCATTACCTCCTCCAAATTTGTATGCTGTGTCCCGGGACTGGTATCTTCAAAGAAAGGTACATTCCGTTTACTTGTAACCCCAACTTCCAGACTTCTACTCAGTGTTTCAGATATATCCTGACTGATCAATCCTGAAGCATCCTCTTTACCAATGTCTACCATTCTAGCTTTTTCTACCTCGATGCTACTACTCAGAGATGTATTTTCTTCAGCCAGTTTATCAAGGCGCGCTGATGCTTCTCCTAGCTCAACTGCTAGATGAGTCCGCTCTTCTTGTACAGTAGACATACGCTCTTGAAGAGTAAGAAGCTCATACGAAAGTTTATCATTGTCCTCAACCAAATGTTCCTTCTCCGCTTGAAACTTCAAGAGTTTATTATTCAGCAAAGAATACCCTTCCTTTAGATTGGAATACTCAGACAATAGATAAGTCTCCGAGATCAGATGTGCACTCAGTTCTAGATGTGCTTTCTCATTTTCTTCTCTGAGATGCAGGTTATCCTCTTCAAGCTTAGTCTGTTGGCCTGTCAGTAAAGAAAGCGTCTCCCTTGTGATTAAATTTTCCACCTCTTGCAAGGTGACCAAAGTCTTACAATTTGCCAATTCTTCCAGTAACTTCTCTGCCTCACGCAATACATTATTTTTTTCCTCGGAAAGATGCTTAATCTCATAGTTCTTGGATTCTTTTTCTTCAAGAAGTGCCTTTTTCTCATCATTCCAAGAAGAAATCATTGCAACCAACGTATCATTCTCCACCTGAAGATTGATGAAATTTTCTTTCGCCTCAGATAGATCCAATAGGGACTTTTCTAGGCTATGCTGCAACTCATTCATCTTAGCAGTGAAATCCTCCACTCGTGCTTCTGTAGCGAGAAGCTGATTTTCAAGCTTCTCATTTGAGCTTGTAGCAGCATGGAGATTAGACTGGCACTCCGATAGTTCCTCCGTAAGAGAATCATTCCTCTCTGTCACCGCATTATATGATGCACGTAGCTTTGATATTTCAGCTACCAATTGGTTATGTTGATGATCAAACTCATTTTGTAGATGAGACTGTTCTGTGACTTGCACTTGGAGTATATCTTCCATGGTACTCGAAACAAAAAGTTCTTCTCTTAATCTCTCCAGTGAACTTCTTCCTGGCTCAGTACTGGAAGCAGCCTCTCTTGCATTGCACAAAACTTGAAATTCATCTTGTCCAAGACCCTGTACAATATCCATAAGCTGCAAGAAGCTGACTGACGGGCCTTCATGAACATGAGCAGCAGAAACTTCTCCAGATGGATCCGTTTCCATTTTACGAGGCTTCTCATGGCTCAAAACACCAGATATACTGACGTTCTCAGGCAATTGCAGCTGACTAGCCACATCTGCAACAGAGTTTTCCTCAGGTTCAACTGAAAGCACGTGATCTCTGTTATTAGGAAAACCAGTAGATGACTCTGGTTTCTCTTCATTGAGCCCTGCAGCTTCTTTAACCTGTTGGCTTCTGATATTACCATTTGTTCCTTCTATTTCATCCGAATCAAATGTAACTGAGGATCCCTCTGAAAAGTGAGAATCAGAAGCAGATGAAACCACAACGGCTGCATAGCTTTTTGGCCTTTCTTCTGATCCAATCCTATCCACATCTGCCATTGTAGATGATTCAGAAAAATGCTCCTTGTGTGAACCATCGTCTTCCTGCATTTCCCCTACCCATGAACAAATGAGAATTGAATTATACATCAAAAGAACGCATGCAGTTGACCTAACCTCTTTACCCCTATCACGGAAAAATAAATAAAGAAAATAATTGAAGAGAGATGCATGAAGGGAAGGAGAGAACAACCTACATCAGTTACCTGATCTCCCCTTGCACGAATCAAGGAAACATCAGGAATAAATGCATGCAGGGAGGATGGCTGATGCGGGTTTTCCACATTCCCGGACCCACTTGCAACTTCAACTCCTTCAACCTCCGCTAGGTTTCCAGAAGCAGCAATGATTACGTCAACACTGATAGATGCATCGTCATGTGTAGTTCCCTTCTCCGAATCTGCAGGGCCAGCTGTCAAAGAATCTACTGTGCCCGCCGCTCCACTGTCAATGCTCTTCATACTCTCTTCTTCAGTAGATAATGGTATGCTGATATCATTTTCAGAATTCACTACTTCTTTTCTCAGTTCAGCTCCGCTATCAGAAGTTGATGAGGTGTTTTCTGGCTGAAGAGTATCAGGTTCTGATGACGAACCATGGACTGGAACATCCTCGTGCGCTAATGCAATTGCAGAAGTTTGGGGAGAATCAACAACCACCTCACCAATATTCGCATGAGATGTAGCTCCTCCTGCAGCCACATTAGACGGAGCTTCTAGCTCATCACTGACAGCACTTGTGTCAGGTTTACGCTCATGCTTCTCAGATTTACCAGATTTTTTAGAGGATTTTCCTTGGCTTGTACTGGCCTTGGGGTCCTTCTTATGATCAGTGCTTTTGTCAGCCTTCTTTTGACGAAATTGTTGAAGCTGAAATAAAGTTAAGAAACTTAGCGATTAACCAAGGCAAAACAAGCAATCAAATTTAGACGAGTTGGATAACTTTAGGGGCGAACTATCTTTCCAACTTCTTTTGTTACTGGAAAGAAGAAAGAGCGCGTTATCAAGAAACCAGGCTATCAACTGTTCCTTCTAAACTATAATCTTTAGACGATAAAGCTGGCATGACAGAAACCCTTCCTATGGTTTTGAAGAAGGAAATGAAACACAGTCCTAAGCAAATGTACCCAAACTCTGAAGAGGTAGGCTTAAGGAAAGTGAAACAAACCTTCTGGCGCCCAGCAGCGAGCGGATCGGAACGGTTCTTTTTCTTGTCCATTCGATTCACTCTATTCTTGTTCCCACAGTGACTCTTTGTGGATCAACACCAAGTCTTCTGGATCACCATGCCTCGTACTTCCTGATAACCCAGAATGCAGCAGCAGCAACAAAAACGGAGCTAATTTCAGCAACAACAACAAACTTGTATGATGATATCACAAGCACCGACACAATAGTTGGCATAGAATTTTCTAAATTCATTTTGAACAACACAAATCAAAATCCAATTAAAAAGGCTTGAGCACAATAAGTAACAACAGATCGTGCGGAAACTAAAGGGAAACCAATCTCCAGATTCAATAGAAATACACACAGAAGCTAAATCAAACCCGTATCCATAAAAAGCCGCAACAAGAGATCAAATTCCACAGAGAAAATCGATAATACGCTGAAAATTCCGAAACTGAGCTAAACCATACCCTCGATTAATCGAACAGAGAACTCCAAGGGAGAGTGAAATCGAAATTGCTCGTCGCGTCGTTAATCTCGTTGCCCGTAGACAATTTGCTTGAAAACGTAGACGTCGCTCTCTCCTTAGATCTAACGCAAATGGCCTTTAGCTGGTGTGTTCTNTTTTTTTTAAAAAAAAAAAAAAAAAAAAAAAAAAAAAAAAAAAAAAAACTGTAGAATGAGAACGCGACGCGATTCAACCTCACACAGACGTCGATTTGAAAGGAAGAGAAAAAAGTCTTGCACGCTACTTCCAAAAGTTCTAAGCCATCCTATAGACGAAAACTCAAATTGGGCCTCAAAGCCCGATTCAAAACGGGCCAGTTCACAGCAAACTCAAAGTGTCAGTTGTTACAGCACTGTGGATCAAATAGTTGTTTCAGGACTATCAGACTATGAATCGGCGGATGTCATGAGGCATTTGATTTACCAACCTTTTTATACAAATGATCAAATGATATCCTGTAATTTATTTTAGTAATTACAACCATAAATGTGACCAGGAATGCTAAAAGCTAACATGCTTATACAAACACAACATATTATAGTCATCGGATGATTGAAGAAACTGTATGTTTATTTAAACTTCACGTTTAGGCCGTTGACGGGTTCGTTGAAGCACAGGTTCTTTAATCAAATCGTCCAGTGAGATCTCACCTTCAGCATTCTCTCCATCTTCTGCTGCTTTTATCGCTTGGTTCAACGCAATCTGCAGAAGAAGAATCATATAAGAACTCAGGCTGGATACAAGAATCATATTTCGATCCCTCATGGCCTATACATTTTAACAGGGCTCACAAAGAGCTCTTTTTGTTGTATTGTGATTTATCTTATTTTCTAAGGGAAGCATAAGGACCATTTCATGCTTTAACATAATTTCAAGAAACTTAACAAAAATAGAACCAATGCGACCCAAATTCAAAAGTTACATCTACTGAATATTTTCTTAAATCATTGTTTCACTCAAATTCTCCGCTTAAAGTTGAGTTTTTCTCGTTCCAGAAATTCCTGTAACGTCTCTGCCTTCTTCACCAATATGATCTCAAACCTATAACTAGCACTGAAACTATCGTCACTGTATTCCGAAACTGAGACGACCCCTAGACCTAGAGAAACTACAACGATAAGGTAAAAACCAGACGAAAATCGAATCTCAATTGGAGCTGATGAAAATGGAAGAATTTTTTTTGGGGAAACGGCGATCTTACATCCTCGAGGAAATCTTCGTCGAGCTTATCAGCGATTTTGATCGAAGTGAATACGGTGGCGGCGATAAGAGTAGCAGGAATGGCGAATGCGAGCAAGTAGCTACTCGTACTGGGTCCTGCTCGCGCCACGACGGAGCGGTCTCTGTTTCTCCGGATAAGACACAATCCTCCGACTCCTCCACCGCCGCATCCATCGAGTAAAGTGTTCGTCGGGGGCGGGAGTAGCGGCTGCGGTAACGCGGGGAAGGCCGTTTGTCTGGGTTGCATAGGGATAGAGACGAAGAGACTCGCCATTAAATTTTTATTTTCCTTTTCTTGTTGATTTGGAAACAAACGATTGGCAGCAAGCTGCAGGGAATGGGATAATCATTTTGGGTCGGATCAAATCAACCCGACCCGACCAAAATACCAAAATAATCTGAAATTCATCCAATGGGCTGAGAAAATAGTCTTGACCCAAATTTGTCAATATTTTTTTGGTCAAAAGTTATTGAGATAAAGTAGATGTTTGTTTCTTTAGGCCCAAGCCCAAACATCAATTGGAGAACCAAAGTTGCATGAGAACGAAAGTAAATGAATAACCTGCAAAAGCAAACAGAAAATGTTANCGAAAAAAAAAAAAAAAAAAAAATAATAATAATAAATAAACCAGCCACGATAGCGATAAAATATTCTTCTTCGCTTATTATATTAGGAGATATGATAGCATATGGCTTTAACCAAAAGGAGAAGAATATCATAGCATATGGAGCATGTTTCATATATTTGTTCAACCAGAATCAAATCTTAAACAAAACTCTAAGATGATACGACTATTGATTCGGATATTTATTCAATAGGTTTCTCTTAATATAGTTACGTATATAACACAAAGTCAAGCAATATAAAGTATAAGCTTTTGCAATTCTCTTCCTTGGGCTAATAATTTATTTCATTTTATATAGGATTATATATTTTCATCTTCCAAGACCACCATGTGCAGCTTCTTGTTTAAACGCTAAAGTGAACAATATAAAGCAAACAATTTCAACACCCAACGTTACATCCAAACACAAGCAAGAAAAAAAAAACACATAAATGGGTAATACAACAACATCTAGTTGAAGTCCACATTGGATTCCACTCTCGTTTTTTCGTTAACATATTCTTTCTTACGGCTTCTTTCAAAGTTTATTTTATTGTTTTGCCATTATAGAAAAGTAATTTTATACTAGATACGGTGCAGTACAGGATGAAAAGGATTGAAAGTGGCAAATATTTCATCCGTCCATCATTTTCATATGAAGCTTTACATTGCAATTTTACAATACCCTTGTGATAAGTGATAACTTACAACGTAACATTAATACAATATAGTAGACAAGATCTTTAGTTATTATCGGAAGTATAATTAACTGCGATTTTGACTTATGAAACAAATTAAAACAATTAGACTTTGGTTTTGTATTTGTTTGTCTGTAATTTGGAAATAACATCTTTAGTTATTATTGGAAGAATTATACAAAATCATACATAACTAGGACTGAAACAGTGATAATATGATTACCATCATGAAAGTGAGAATATTTTTAGTCAAAAACGAAGTTAAGAGAAGAGCCATTTATCTCTCAAATGCGTGTTGAATCCGTGTGTTCACAACTACACATGTAAGTCAATGTTTATAGAATAAATTCATGTCTGATATCTTTAGGTTGACTTCATAAAGTTAAAACTTAAAACATTTGGGCCCGTGATCTTCTTGAAAAATCAGTGAGATCGATAAGATGAGTTCAATTTGAATTAATTAACAATAATTATAGTGTAAATCATGATCGACCTACATCTTCTTCTTTCTTTAATAAAGGAGATTAAGAAAAGAGATTATTTATTTATTGTTAACTTTTTAAAAAAATTCCCACTAACTTCAACGTTGAGAATAAAATGTGGACCGTCCAATAACTTATAGTATAATATTAACACGTAGACAGTGTAAATTATTTGAATAATTTATTGATACGAATCTTCTATATATCGCAGCTTATTATAATGAATAGGTGACGATATTACGTGATAATTAAAGTAAAGATACAACATCGATAACAATTAACGAGCACGTTTCTTTCACCTGCTCGTTCGAAAAAACTTTATTAGATATTGCAAGAATGAAAAAAAAAATAGAAAATGAGGATTACTTTCTTATCGCTATTACTGAAAAACGTAGTTTAATACTGAAGAAAGCTATGGGACTTAATTAGCTTCTGAAGATGAAAGTAAAGGAGGCATGGAAACAAAAAACGAGATGTTGGAACATGGACCATGGTCTCCACAAAATATAACAAGGCCATGATATTGTTCGTGAAGCTATAATTCAATCAATCTAAGACAGTGGTCAGTGGTGCACCATGAGTCACTGGTATTTCGAGGTTCTGCATGGTTAAGTTTAGATTTGGATGGAGTCTGACTCATGTCTAGAATAATCCAGGTAACAGAACATGCGGGTGGATCAATAAACCGTTTTATTATATACGTGTTTATTATGCTGTAGTTGTTGCTAAAACCAAAAAAAACATGTTGTAGTTGTTTTTTGTTTTACTGAGTTCATTTCTACAAATGGCTCTCAAAAATCAAAGATGTTTGTTGGGATAGCTAAATTTCTTTAACAATTTGTATCTCGACTTATTTTTCGCACTGGATTAATTATTATTATATATGCTCATCCTTGTAACGAATACAGTATCTAGTTTCACATATGTTTTTTTTTTTCAATTAGGTTAATATGTAAGATACTAGTATTAAATATTAGAATAATTAATATATCTTGAGAAAACGAAGACGAATTTAACATTTTCCCAAAAAAAAAATGAAGACGAAACTGAATTGTTTTCCTAGTTTTTTTGAACAAAGGCTTTCCTAGTTTGGATGTGATCATTCATTTATACTCAGCCATACTCAGAAAAAGATGATCACTGATACTTTCTTGCATTGCAATTTAACTATATAAGATGTTAGACGTGCACGACAATAATAATACAACTCGGTCGGGTCAACTACCCCATGTTATAATTTAATCGTTGACAAAAAAAAGAGGTGTTTTAAATAGCAATCCATGTTTTGTTCTGCACCCCGGACACGTTATAGGCACACACACACAACACGTTCGCATATCTAATCGTATAGTTTTTCTTAGCCGGTAGTCTATCTAATACCCCCAAAATACGGAGTACAGCAGAAAATCGCATGTATTAAAACAATTTTCTTATGAAAATAAAAATAGAATAAACACGTATACTTTAGCCATTTGATAAAAGCAACTTCACATCTCCTACTACCTCAATAAAATATTGGTTTTCATCACTCTGCAAGTTTTTCCAGTAAATGTATTCAATCGTTTTGCAATAGTTTGTGAAAGTATCATTACATCTTGCTTATTTAAATCTATTTTTTCTCGTTCTTCCTAATTTCATTTTTTGCTTCTCGCTTATTTGTTAAGAAACGGGACAGCTAACGATTTGCAATACTAAAAGACATAACAAAGTCGACACGTGAGGAGAACCTAATAGCTGGCTGGAGATTGTTTTAGGTTCGTAAAATCATAAACATAGTCAACACCAGTATTCGTAGATCGACCGTTGGATCGACCTTTATAAAAATCTGATGGTTCATATACGAGTTAGCGGGACCACCCGGTTACCGAGGTGGTCAATGGCTCTGTGTTTTAAGAAATTGAAATTATAATCTTTTTCCTTTTTCTTTATAGTAATACTACTTTCATTTTATTTTAAATAGTCAGCTTTTCCCCCCTCCTTTGTCGTATTCATTAACCGCTGTTCAAGTAGAATTACCTTTAAAAATCTTGAGTCAAACCATTATTTTTAGTTCTTAGAATATTTAATTAGAATGATTATTAGTAATTGTTTCACAATGTTTGTAGAATAACCAAGTGGATCAGAAGTTATTAAAGAGTTTTACGTATTATATTGACAAGTAAAGAGGGTTTCTAGAACGGTATGAAAAAATCTTGTTATTTTTTTATAATGATATTAATCTTTGTTGTTAATTAAGAAGTAAAAGTCTTACACAAAATTTCAATTGTTATGGAAACCCTTTTAACGGGGTCATCAAAATTTGTACAAGGCAACCTATCGAATTAGTTAATTGTAAATATAGTTGACAAAAATAGTCCGTAGAATTTGAAAGAATATAGAAGATTCAAATTGGAACAAACATAAAATACAATTAAAATATATAAAAGTCAAATATCTCAATTATTATTTCTAAATCAATCATCCCTGTCTCGTTGACAACTCTTCCTTCTTGCCTCAACCAAAATACAGCTGGCCCTCTTTCTGCATTGTGAATGAATCATTGACATTTTATTCATCAATTTGTAATTTATTCTACGTCAATTAATTTCATTGAATCTTATTTCCATACCTTTAATTAAGCTAAAATTTTTACTTGGAAATTTATTTGATAAAATATCTATGAAAATTTATGTGATACTATTGTTGAATGTATTATGTTTTGTAAAGAAAATATCTTGATTTTGAAGAAACGATAAAATTCGGATGCCAGGTGGGGCCCTTTTACCTCGAACCTGAGGAGACCAAACTTTGATTGCTTTATTCCGAGGAAATCCTCAACTCTATCACAGCCGTTAGATCAAAACCTTCCCCGGTTTGACTAAAATCCCAGAAACTGACCCGGTCACCTCCTTTCCCCATATATCACGCCATCCAGCTTCTCTCTTCTCATCCACCATTTCTCTCATCTTCAACGCTCCTCTGATTTCTCAGACCACCACCAATATATAAAAATATACTGCAAGACACAGTGAGAGATCATCATGGCCGTCGATCTAATGCGTTTCCCTAAGATGGACGATCAAAAGGCTATTCAGGAGGCTGCATCGCAAGGTTTACAGAGCATGGACCATCTCATTCGTGTCCTCTCTAACCGCCCCGAACAACACAACAACGTTGACTGCTCTGAGATCACCGATTATACCGTTTCCAAATTCAAAACGGTCATTTCTCTACTTAACCGTACCGGTCACGCCCGGTTCAGACGCGGACCAGTTCACTCCCCTTCCTCCATCGCATCTCCTCCAGTGTTCTCTCGGAAACAACATAGTCAGATCGTCAAACTCGCTCAATCGGAAGCTCAGATTGTTCAGCCGACGAGAACAACGGCGAATATCGTTCCACCACCATCGGTTGTTGTGAATCCGTCGAGCTTCGTTCATACGAATCAGCCGAGCGTAACACTCGATTTCACTAAACCCAGCTTCTTCGGATCCAAATCAAAGAGCTCTGAGCTGGAATTCGCCAAAGAAAACTTCAGCGTTTCGTTAAACTCTTCATACATGTCGTCGGCGATTACCGGCGACGGCAGCGTCTCCAAGGGATCTTCAATCTTCCTCGCGTCGGGTCCGTCGCAGCCTGTAACTTCCTCCGGAAAGCCACCGTTGGCCAGTCATCCTTACAGAAAGAGATGTCTCGAGCACGAGCACTCCGAGGATTTCTCCGGCAAGATCTCCGGCTCCGGTCACGGCAAATGCCATTGCAAAAAAAGGTACTGTTACGTCACCCACCTGTCGCTTTAACAACTACCCACACACTTCGTTATTTAATTTCAAATTTTCAACTCTTCGTTGACTATTATCGTCGCTAATCTATATACTCCAATTAATTAACAATAATCCAATTAGGTAGATATATTCCCGGTTATCGGTCTGGTTCCTTCAAAAAAAAAAAATCGGTCATCTTTTGGCATNGGGAATGAGACAATGATTAAGCCTTTTTTAAAAAAAAAAAAAAAAAAAAAAGTCGACAATGATTTGGGGCGGTTTAAGTTTTATGAAAACCCGGGATTTTGACCGTTGACTTTGAACTAACGCTAAAACTTTTTGTGGTTTTTCTTGTTTAGTTAAGCTTTATACGATTTCGTTAATTAATAGTTTTGTTTCTTTGTTTTGTCAATTAAAGCAGAAAGAATCGGATGAAGAGAACCGTGAGGGTACCGGCGATAAGTTCAAAGATCGCCGATATTCCACCGGACGAGTTTTCGTGGAGGAAGTACGGACAAAAACCGATCAAGGGCTCACCACACCCACGGTAACTATCGTACAAGCTTTGTTGATATTTGTTTGGTTTGGTCTGATTGATTCGCGATCTAAAGATCTAACGGTGTTCATTTGTTATGATCCAGTGGTTACTACAAGTGCAGTACGTTTAGAGGGTGTCCGGCGAGGAAACACGTGGAACGAGCACTGGATGATCCAGCGATGCTTATCGTGACGTACGAAGGAGAGCACCGTCACAACCAATCCGCGATGCAGGAGAAAATTGCTTCTTCAGGCGTTAATGATCTGGTGTTTGCATCGGCTTAAATTTGACTTGTATTGTTTTTTTATTTTTTTGAGTACTAGAGGGATTGGTTTGTAAATTTTTTTTACTGGAAACAATATTTTAATATAGAAGAAAAAAATTAGTCTCCGGTATAATCTTATATAACCTTGAAAAGTACAATTTCTATAAAATAATCTTGTGGTGCATTACAAATATAGCTAGTAGATGATTAGCAGATATGGGTATTAGGTAGTAGTTATGGAATTAATGGCGCACCTATAATGCAGACTTATGTTCTTCATATTCTTCTCATTTTTTTAATGATTCATTCGTTTGTTTTATAAAATACAATTGAGTGGTGGCTGTTAGATAATTTGTATTAGTAAAGTTGACTAATAGATGAGTAATTATAAAGTCAATGAGTTTTTAATGAGTTAGTTGGGTTTGGGTGTTGAATAATGAATATTTTTAAAAAAAAAAATACATACTCCTATTATATTATTATGTGGTTCAAGACAAGTTAAGGGTCAACTATATTAATTAATGCCGTGGAGCTTGGACGAAGTTTCATTTGACTGTTTTTCTTGTTTTTACAATAATAGTGCTGACAAATTCCATCTATAATTTCTCGTGTCAAATTCTCATTTGTTATCGGAGTGATTCAAAATATTTTGTGTCATGTTGAATATTCATATACGATAGTTCAACATCGCTTCGCAAGACAAACACTTTGGCACGATTTATACAAAATTAGAGATGGACAAGTTCTCGCTATGTTAAAGCCTTAAAGGCAGGGAAAAACCCATATATTTTTAATCGGACAAAGTTTCAGTTTCTTGTTAGGAAGAAAAATTCAAAGACCATTAACACTATGTCCCACCAACCAAAAATAGGATACACAACCATGTCAATCGATAACATGTATACAAAGACGATCACACCAAATCATGTGGTACCAAAAGTCCTCACTTTAGATTCTCAAAGAGCTTGTAAGCCGTCTGGTCCACAGATGTTCCTTTATCATTCTTCTCGAAATCTTTCAAAACCAAATACTTTTAACAGCTTTGATAGTAAAAGGAAATAAAACATTCTTAAATGTTAAAAGTCCCTGAGAAGTGAGAATTAGTTTAAATCTTTACCTAAATCCGGCCTAAGATTCAGATTCTTGTCGGAGTAAACCTAAGCCTCGGATGGAGTATTATATTCTCTAATTATTTTCTTATGGAAATAAGTCTCTCTGTAAACCTTTACTATGTAGTATTTAGTCACTATTTACTAACAAAAAACATTTTATTTTTTATCGCGAAGCTCTTCGACAGGAGACAATTTCAAATGTTATGCATTTTAATTTTGTCAAGTAATACAAATTCGTTTAATTTCTATTTGGTACGTGTCATTTTTGTGTAGTTGTCGGTTTTTGTAATTCGTTTGAATCATCATAGAAGTCAAAGTAATCTGTTTACCATAGAGATGCAAAATTCCCCATTGAATAGCACATATAATGAAGGATTTGTGATTGTCGTCGCATATGAATTGTGAATGGGTCCACTGTAGGAGTAAGTAATATATAATACCACTAACATTTTATTTTATGAGACATATGGAAACACATTAACAAAAGTATTAGTTTAAAAAAAAAAAATTGATGACTCAGAGTCTGAAATGTCAAAGTATAGAAAAAGGTAGTCAAAATTACATTATATATAGATAGATAACTTTTCTTTCTTTTGTTAAACATAGTCATTTTAGCAGTTACAAATAATGTTGTGTTGTAAATCAATGTTTTGTATTGGCAAGAGTCTTGACAACGTAATTCCTACTAATGGGTGTTGAGTTAAACGTTTAGAATATGGACCATTATATCATTTAATACAATATATTTTCTATTGGATTTTTACACCGGTCATCTCGATAATAATTTATTTTGAAGTGTCAGGCTACATACAAGACAGACGTAAGTACGTAACACACTTGGATTTGGTTCGTATTCGCAACCAAGCAAGATTTCCACGTTCGTTATAGTCATACATAACATATGAATCAACGATATATCCTACTCATTTAGTGGGTATTCGCTATCTAGAGATTATTTACATTGATGGTTTTGGTTTAATTAATCTAAAAAATGTCATACTCCTCTCTTCCACTATATTTGATATTTAATGTTTTTCATATATATTAAAAATTATTTAATATTTTATTATTATTTTTTGGTCGTGTTAATGCATTATTATTAATAAAGTCTCTATTATTTTTAGCATTTTTTTTTGTTTGTCTATCATTTCTTCGCTTGGGTGTTTTTCTTTGACATTTGTAATTCTCTCAGAGAAATTTGAATACAATATCAGATATAAATTATCTACGTTCAATGGAAACTCCGTCCGAGTCACGTTTCCCGTTTCAGAAACGTTTCCAAAACGAAAACTCTCGGAAACTTGTCGGAAACTCGTTTTTTCACGTTTCCTAAAATTTGCAATTTGGAAACTCGTTGGAAACTCGCGTTTCTAAAATTGACAAAAACTTAGTTTTTGTTTTTGAAAATATAATTAAATAATTACATAACAAAT